>DF357752.1:138331-149795 GCA_000787875.1 Solanum virginianum
TATTAAGCTACAAATCGTATTAGGGTAGCAGGTTAATAGGCTAGCAGGTAGGTTGATGTCTGATCTTGTGTTATAGTAGGTTAGTAGGACTAGTTGTGTCATTATATCTTGTGTTGTCATTATTTGTCTTATATTTGTTAATTTTATTATATTTACATACTACTTTTACTTTTCGTTATTAGTCATCCTTTCTTTTTTTCTTTTCCTTTCCCTTTTTTTTAATCATATCTAGTATTTTATGCTTATGGGGCTTGATTTTTGAGACGAGGGTTTTCTGAAAACAGCCTATCTCTATGAGGTAGTGGTAAGGTCTGCGTACATTTTACCCTCCCCATACCCCACTTGTGGGATTCCACTAGGCATGTTGTTGTTTATGGTTGACCACCTCTTTAGATAAAAACAGAAGGGAGATGACTATGGCATTTGATATGTGATTTCTTAGGACCAAATAAGTAAATCACCATTGCACCTATAAGATTTTATCGGCTATTAGTTTGAAAAGATGGATGCAAACCACCATTAGATAATGTCTCTAGAAAAGATAAAGAGATGAATGTGGCATCAGCAGAACCCTTGCCCGTAAATTTTTGGAGTTAAAATACAAAATTCACAACTACTAATTTTACACCACAAAATCGTTGGATATGTTTATACTATTTTTTGCTTGGATAACAATGGTGCCTAGGCCAGCTTGTGTGCATCTCGATTAATCTTTTAGCTACTTGCTACCTCCACCAAGAAGTACCAAGTATGTTTGTCGACAAGACTCAAAACGTCCACTATAAGTGTTAAACATTATTTGACAAAGCATTATGGAGCCGTTGTTTTCAGACAAAAAGAAAGGATGTATGTGTGTGTGTGTGACGGAGAACACTTTCTTATATAGACAAACTATGACCTCATGAAGCAAGTCATAGTAAATATTAAGTTTATTCAAGCTTGCTCTTACAACAAATATTGAGTGAGAGAGAATAAAAAAGGGACCAATACCTTGATAGAGTCCTTGACTGAGCCTTGTCCTCTGATGTAGACTCTACACTCTGTAATGGCTTCAACCCTCTTTAGGGAATTCCCACGTGGTCCCAAAATTCGACCGACAAAATTATACTGCATGGTTTTTAACTTGGTCAAGATCTGTTTCAACATTTAGGAAGAAAAAGAGCAACCTGAAACACCACCCTAATAAGGTTCACATACATTTGGGAAATTCTCCACAGG
Organism: Solanum virginianum; assembly: GCA_000787875.1. NCBI lineage: Eukaryota > Viridiplantae > Streptophyta > Magnoliopsida > Solanales > Solanaceae > Solanum > Solanum virginianum. The sequence continues at coordinate 139,550 of DF357752.1, forward strand.
AACATCCAGTCTAATGACTCTCTTCACAACAGGCGTGGGAGCAGTTCCTGGCACAACATGCCAATCCAGAGGGGAAGATTGAAATGGCACCAGTTTCTGGAGAAGTCTATTTTCCTGTAATAGTAAAAAACATCAAGTGGTAAATCCTCCACAACATCAGTGAGCAGTTATTCAAACTCCTTCAGGGTATGAATATGGATTCAACAAATATATTATCAAAGCTACTTACAAATGTAATGCTGAGTAGGAGTAACAACTACAGCACCTGACTAAGATCACAAGAAATGCTAAGCTTTTTTTCCTTTCTATTTATTGCTAACTAGGTTATGTTTTGTGCTTTGACAACGAAGCAACAAGTGGGAGGAAAAATGGCGGTTACATTTTCATTGAAGTAATCCCCGTGGCAAGGACAGACATTTCTAGGAAGAGCAAGAAGTCCATAATAACAACTGAGAATTTTATTATATGACATATAAGGATAAAAACGCAGGACAAAACCATCCTCCAAGGCTGCTATTATTGATAATGATGCATGAAAATTCAACCTGTTGTACTTATATTTCTTTCTAACATTTGCTCACAAGTATAGTGTTCTAAGGCTCAAGCTAAATAGATAATTAAACAACAAAATTGAGCTCATCTACATACAGAAGCATTTTATCTAGTTAAGTAATTATCATAAGGAGTAACAGGACAATGATAGAAACTAAGGATAGTTCTTACAAGTAAACTACAAATATGGTTTTTCAAACACATACATTTATTAAGCTACAAATACGCAAATCATAATTCACATAGAATCTTGAGGAAGTTAACTCTTGTGATTCAAGAAATAAACTTGAACAATGATATAAGTACATAGGATTTTCCACATTTAGTATTGAAATTGCTCCAGTACAGGAGAAACATCAACTATAGTGACTGGATTTTCCACATTTAGTGTAAAGGAGAAAAGTCAATTATAATGCTTGAATAGTGTGTTATAACAAATAATCATCTCTTGCATTTTAAATTTACTGCTCAAATTTGGAAACTATTCCTCAACATCACAAGCATGAAGTGGACAATGCCACAACATCCATCAAATCTATTGAGCTGCTGAATTAAGGGGAGGCAATAAGAGTCAAAAGAGATGGCGAAAGCTAATACCATTTTGTATATGGTGGTCAGTTTGGAGAGAAAGAAATGGAAGATGTTATGAAGATAGATCAATTCCATCCACAAAATTAAATGGAATTGTATAGTATCTTTGCTTTTTTGGTAAACAACTTTGAATAGATGATATAGATCTTTCATTTATTTATTTATTTATTTGATATAGGTCAGATTATAGATTTGGTAGGAAATATGTAGTTATCTCTTTTTGGAGGTAGCCAGCATACCCTTAATGCTGAAGAGTACAATCTTACTACTTTCCCAAAAAAAAAAAAAAAAATGCTTGACTAGTGTGCGTTGTGGACCTGGCTTCCAAGGAAGCAGATAAGGTGATTCACTTCCAATTGATATCTGAAATTAAAGGTATTCTAAAAGATAGAGCAACTAACTAGTCAAAGTTCTAAAAGTGCATCTCTCAGTGCATGCTAGCACTGTTCCATTGAAAGCACTCGGCACATGTGAGCAAGTGTGCACCTAGGACAGAAATGCACCAAGGACGGCCATGCAAGGGCAACCTGACAATCTTGGACTTGGGAAGAATTTATGCAGGCTTGGAAAGAGGCCAGGTGCGAAAGCACCCATAGGAAAAGCGAATGGTGTGAAAGGTTCCTCTGGAGTACCAGACCAAGGAAGCTGCTACTGAAGCTTGGCCACCATTATCAAGTGCTAAACCAAAAACTAATATGCCTGTTGTGGTGGGAGGACCTAATAGCTCATTGAGCTCAAGAAAGATAGCTTCACCTAGTGCAGTTCCGATTTTGCCAAGCCAGCAAAAGACCAATGAAGCTGTGGGAGTCCGTCTTGTCCAAACAAGGGACCGGGACACAAAACCTCCTTCATAGAGTGATGGATGGATTTGTGGATGCAAGTCAATCTGCTTTCATCCTTCATAGAGTGATAGACTGATTACTGATATATAACATTACTATGTGTCATGAGCTCATTAAATGGACTGGGAGTAAAAAGATCTCACCTAGGTTTATGCTTAAGATTGACATGAAGAAAGCTGATGAATACATAGATTGGACCTTTCTAAAACAGGTTCTCAAGGCCTTGAGCTTTTTCCCACACGGCTCATAAGCTGGATTAGGACATGTGGCACCATAGGTTCACATTCTACACTTATTAATGGCACCCTTTCCATGTCAAGAAGGGTCTAAGGCAAGGAGACCCCTAGTCCCCATTCCTTTATTTGCCATGGAATACTTGAATAGGCAGCTGAAAAAAACTTGAAGAAGCGGCCTGATTATAGTTTCATCCCAAGTGTGAGAAATTGTGCATTATTCACCTTGGGTTTGTAGATGGCTTGATGCTTTTTGCAGGGGTGACCTTAAGTCTGTCTCTATGTTGAATGGCTGTTTTACTGCCTTCTCTAGTGCTTCTGGTCTTGTGGCAAATACTGAGAAGAGGTCCATTTATTTTGGAGGTGTTAATGTGGCTGACCACGCAGCTACAGGACAGCTTCTGGGATTTACAAAAGGTTCTCTTCCTTAAAGTACAAAGGTATACCCCTCTCATCTAAAAGAGAACCTCAGTGATTCAGTACAAGCCCAGATAAGATGATAGAAAAGATTAAGTCTTGGACCTCTGAATTCCTATCCTACGTTGGTAGGGTACAATTAATCAAATCTGTCTTATTCTCTGTCCAAAACTTTTGGTCACAAGCTTTTATTCTGTCCAAGAAAATGGTACACTTGGCAGAGTCCTTGAGTAGGGATTACCATGGGCTGGGGGTGCTGAGACCTCAAAAAAGGATTTGATTGTTTGGGAAAAGTTATGTATCCGAAAGACAGCGGGTGGTCTTCGTTTCTTTGGAATTGAGCTGCCAGTTGTAAACACTTCTGGAATCTGTGTTTGAAAAAGGGCAGGGTATGGATCCAATGGGTCCATACCTACTACATTAAGGGTGACAGTACATAGAATGTGCATGAACCAAGCCTCATGGATGATCGAAAGATCCTCAATGCCAAATAACTCTGGAAGCAGCAGGCTATGAGGAGCAGGATGTTGCCGCTATGATTAAATTCAGCACAGAAACTGTCCATTATAAGTGAGGGGGAACAGTACACTATAGTTGAGTGATAAAGTTACTACGCAACAACCATGGGGCACTAGATGGCTGTTTGGAGAAGACTTTTGCCTAAATATAGGTTTGTCAAATGGAGTATTCTACCTGATATGTCTTGCCTTCTTTGCACCAACACTGATGAGAGCCTGGACAATTTGTTCTTCAAGTGCCAGTACTCAGCTGCCGTTTGGGATAGGCTGCTCTCATGACTGAGCATTCAAAGGGTATCTCTGAAGTGGCATGAAGTGATATGAGCAGTAGACATGTTAGTGGCAAGTCAGTGCAAACTATCCTATACAGATTGGATTTGGCATGCTATCTATATCTAGTGTAGCAGGAGAGAAACCTGACATCATTTCAGCAGTGGAGTAGAGGACCTGAATGTGTTAGTAAGGATGCCTGTTCAAGCAATCCTTGCATGGGCTCTCTATTCCCTGCAACAGATTATCCATAGGCTACGTTATATTGTGAATACAGATTTCTTGATGTATTTTAGTTATTTAGCCATCGGTGCTTGGGGCTTGTTGTCCACCACTGTGACACTTCTGTGCTTCTTTGCTACTTTGGTAATACAATCAGTTAAGTCACCAAAAAAAAAACTAGTTAACTTCTATAAAAATGCATAGTTTGAGAATCGGGAAAATCATATTTATTGAAATCAACAATGTTATACTAATAACTTTAGCTTATACTCAATATGTGATAAAAACAAGTCTGGAGAGTATGATCACATTAAGAACAACAGTCGTGACATAATTACATACCAAAGTATGACCATAACAGCCACACATACCTAAGCGAACCTCCATGAAAGATAGAAGCTTATCATACCTCAGTTTGCATAGCACTCCATGCCCCCACATTTATCTGACCTCCATTCATATGTTGACTGACTGACCTATGTGGACTCTCTTGTCCCATCCTCTCCTGATCCTTGAACTGATTTGACAAAAATGCCGTTGCTCGCCTGATTTCTGCAGCAGTAAAAAATCCAAAACCTTATTCAGCCACTTAATCAGATGCTTTCCTCAGTTCACCTTTTACAAGATTTCAGCTAAGACTGTCAGTGGTAGATTCCCCAAGCCATCCATAAGACACCATTTTAGCTTCATTTTAACCAAATCCACCTTCATCCCTTTTGAATGCATAGTACTGTTACCCCATATTTGAAGTTTGAAAAAATAGCATGCAAAGAGAACCCAAATAAATCATTTTCCCTAGAACTACTGTCCCAAGCCCTTGCTTCATCCACTGTTAACCGCATGAGTTAAGAGAGCAAAATTAAGCTACAGGGTCAAACTCGACATCAAACTTTGTATTGGCGCAAAAAGTCCATTATGTCAGGATTATATAATGACACCGAAGACATGTGGAAGAAAGTTGAAAAATCAGACGCTTGTCCAGGTTAGGCTTTGAAACAAATTATATGATTTGCAGATTTTGCATCCAGAAAAGCTACTTAGAGATTTCTGTTGGTAACTTGCCAAGTGGTAAATAATTTTTTTCCCATTCCATGTACTGATTCTTTAGTTGATTAGATAATAGTGTGTTCGCATCTTAGTTTAGAATTAAATTGCTCAGATTCTTCACTTTCGGTGTTGCACCTATGTTGAAGCGACATGTGTGTGTGGGTGCGGATGTGAGTGTGGGATCCGTAACCAATTTGATCAATTGGTTTTGGATACTTTGACCAAATCGAGGGAGAAATTCTAGACAATTAAATGATTTATGTAATAAAACAAAAACTAGGGTGAAATTAAAGAAACTGTGGAATATAGTATGTATAAATTTCCATTTGTCGCTCCCTTTTCCCTTTTTTTAATGAAGTCACTCTCTTTCCCTTTATCTCCTTCCAAAATTCTCCTCTTGATCATTTTTTTTATGACAAGGGAAACCCGCAGCCGCTACTCTATGGATGTATACGGGGATCATTTTTTTAATGACAAGGGAAACCCGCAGCCGCTACTCTTTGGATGTGTATGGGGTAAAAGTCATGCTCCTATGCAATAGCTGGCAAACCACACAGGAAAGGTAATCTGCACTAGGAAAGCCCGTTGTGACGAGCTTAACCCAGAAGGCAAACCCTTTCCTTTCACTGGGAAGGAGTTTCGAACTTGAGATCTCCAACATGAAAGTCTCAAGTCCAAACCAAGGGGTTTCTCCACATAATATTTCAAAATTTAGGTTTTATAATTCTATTTTAAAATATTGAAATTATTTTTAGCCGAATCCCTGCACCAGTATCCACATACATGGATCCGTATCCCCGAATGAGGATCCAACATCTAGATTCGCACCCATATCAGACACCCCCCACCCAAGTCTGAGCAACTTATTTTTAGAATCCTCCCGGTCTTAGAAGTCAACCAATAGAAGTTGTCTTATATTTCCATTATAAAAACTTTAAACAATAGGAAATAAGAAAAGTAGAAATAAAATTTACGGGCTCTTTGAATCCAATAGATTTGGACGCTCTGATTGTCTGATTCTCTTCGGTGAAGCTTTTTACTAGCTAATTTAGTGTATAATAATTAATCAATATTAACATAGAGCAGTGTACCCGAAGATTACAAAGGTCTCCTAGAACGGTATATTCTTTATTTTTTTTCTCAATCTTCTCCCTCTTTGCAAAGCATTATTTGTAGCACCAATAAATCATAATTATTTGCTTTGTTTCCATACAAATCAAGAATCCCAAATTAATAGAAATCAGTCCTTAGCATCTTTTTTTCCCTCTTGTTTAGTAAATCATACCTAGTATATTAAGATTCCACCATGCAATCATAGACTTACAAACCTCCGACTTGCATTTAAAAATCATGACACTTGAAATTTTCCATTAATGACTGATTTCTGGTTATGATGCAGTCAGAATAATGGGACATCCAATAAGGTGTCATGTTTCATGGGGTAAGATTACGGTCATCCAGCAAAAGGACAGCTACTAATGTATTTGCACCACAAACAAATCTCTGGGTCAGTCTTGCATTTGCTGATATTTAAACATTCAAAAGAAAACTCAATTCTATCAGAGTAATTGCATAAGAAAGTCTGATCAAGACAATAAAAGTTCCTCAACAAAATAACATCTATTAATGATTCTACCGTCTAAGTCAACAATTTAGAAATATCAGGAGAACTTTCTACGCCATACATTATTTTGCAATTATTGGTTGTTACGAAAAACCCACCCCAGAAACAACAATTGTTTCCATCTTTGTCATCAAATTATTCAACTCCAAAGTACTTGAATTGTGTGTTCTTTCCATTCGGGAGATCAGAAAGCACGAAAGAGTGCAACCTATGCCATTACATTATTAAACCTTAATATACTTCAAATGTAAATACTTCTCCAGGTGGACTTTTAAGCACGTGTGAACAAAAAAGGAACATCGAATATGATGTGTAGCAGCCGAACATCAATTGCTGAAAGTTAAACTTATATCATTCAAATTTAATGGATTTAAAATAATGTTACAGCATGGATCAGGATTAAAAAAATTTCCATTTTCATCCATTAAATAATATTAGGTGAGACTAAAGAAAGGTGTAATGGAGACCTTACTTTTACCTTTTGGCTTATATATATTTCTTCTTTATGCTGAATTGGTGGAGAAGTGGGGGAACGGAAAAAAGATATATTAACACTTAAGACCCTCTATTCACTTGGAATCTTGTGTAGCAACACGTCAATTTTTCCAAGAGTGTTCTGACTATGAGAGCAAAGCCTTGGCGCAACGGTAGAGTTGCTCCTCTCATAACTTGAAGATACAGATTGAAAGGTGAAACTGCCTCTTTGCAGAAAAGCTAAGGGAATATTATGAACAGTATATGCCCAATCGTCCACTCACCTGCACCAGCCAGAAGCACTTTGTACACAGGATAAGCCTGCCCGCAACTCGTGTTTGAAGTATGTGATCTTTTACCTCTTTTATTTTACGTGAACTATTCAGGCTATCGTCATCAAACAATTCAACGGTTTGATGGGATGAAATATTTAAAAAGCTTTCAACAGAAGAAAGAAACTTCTTGTCCAACATAAAGACACCCAGAACTATTGTAAAAAGTTCTTGTGGTTACAAATTACTACCTTGGTTTAGAAGTCTACTGCATATAGGGAGTATCTGCATGAATGGGCCCAATTTTTGCCTCTCCCCCAATAACTCTGCCAAATATCTGTCATTTCAGAAGCAGACAAATCAAATGTTAATAAGGAGAAATATATCTACAGCTGACACAAAAACTAATGGTAATAGAGAATATTCTACTTCAATTATTATAACAACTGACGCTTGTAATAGAGAGCCTAAGATAGATGCTAATCAGGCAGCAGATATGGACTTAATACGTGGTTAAACATACAACGTCTTATGACAAACATTACTTGACCTTGTCCACAAGGTTACTGAGAGCACCAAGAAATTTATCTGGATAAGCGAGAGTTTTTGAATGAACTTTAATCCAATAAAGAGTAACTATCAGGATATTTCCTAGTCAATTGAAAAGCCTCAACTACTGCCTAGAGGCCAGCAGAAGTGGCAAAGTAATATATCTGGATCCACCTGGTTAAGGCCTGGTGAATGTTGAAGGTAGTAGATACAGGCACAACGCACTGCTTTCATCTTGAAGCAAATATGTGTAGCTGAAGAACAATTGCAATTATATATTTACATTAAGTTTAAAACCAATTATTAAAATAATTGTGAGTTCAGTGCACCCTGAACCCACTGGCTTAAAATCTTGGATCTTGCCCCTGCATCTAATGGAGACCACAGAAAAGGATCCTCAAGTGTCGCCACATGTAAGACTCAGGATACCTATAGAGACATTTAACAGAAGAAGACAGCCAAGAAAGCCAAGAAATCACAAGAAAACACAATACCCAACAAAACAGATCCAGACCCAACATTCCAAGAAAGCGGTAAATTACGAAAACTGATTGAAAACAAGAATATAACTACTGAAACAGAATCAAGATTTGACCTTTCACGATCTGTAAGAGAAGATGACCTCTGAAGTGGACCATGGATTCCAGTAGGAGAGTACCGGAAGTAACTCCCAGGGGGTATTCTATTCTCCATATTCATCTAAGAAACCAATTCCACAACAAAATCTTTAGTCAAGAAACAAATTTTTCAATACAAACTGTTGATGGCTGTGATACAAAGATACGAAGGGTCTTACTGTGAACAGCTGTTGATGAGAAGGCTAAAAGGGGAAGGTGGGGAAGAGAGAGAGTTCAGTCTGCTTCCCCCCTTATTGGACCTTGAGTTTTTGTTGTGGGGGGGAAGAAAGGGACTGCTCAGTGGGAAAACTCCTATAAATACTAATGGCTGCTACTCGGAAAAGGGTGTGCAAATGCAGTAGACCTTTTTGCACCAACACATATATTTTCTTTTTATTTATCTACACATAAAATTTTATAATATAACAAAAAATCTTACAATTAATAGTAAGCATTTAATTAATGATACATTTAAACAATTTGACCGAATGTTTACCAATAGCATATTCCTTCCCCCCTAATATATCAAATATAATTAATTTTATCTCGTCTAAAATGAAGCATAAAATTTTTAAATTTACGTCTAACATATAATCACAGTCGATAATGTATTTTTCTTTATTTGGGGAGAGAGGCACTTGTAAGGAAGAACATGAAAGCATGCATCTTGAAATTCTTCTTTATCTGTTCGAATCTTAGTAGGAAACTACTCGTCAAAAAACACTGTAATGAAAAACTCGTTATCGAAATTGATTTTTTAGCCTATTAAAACTCTTTTAGACATCTCAACACCACATTATTTTATTTAGATTTATGTCAATTTCGCCATTCTCAAAATGTCCTCAAGATTAGTTAATAAGCCTCACTTTCCTCTTTCCATCACTTATTAAATGAAAAATGACGTTCTATAAGCGACTTCAACGAGTCTATGAATCTTTACTTTTTTCATAGTCAATCCATAATCCGACAATACCTTTATATAGCAGAACATCCTATTGAGAAAGATAGAAAATTACTACTTTCTGATGCTCAGAGTCTTGAGGGCCGTAAGGAATTATCAAAGAGTAAAGAAACTCAAAGAGCCTTAGAATAAAATAAACAAAAATATTGTATACACTTTTTTTTTTAAAAAAAATGAGCTTAAAACTATTGGAAGAATTCAAACGAAATAATCTAATTTCTTCATTGTAAGATCCACATACAAATATGGCACAGACGTGAGTAAAGCCAAAGTAACTGTAGTTTTACATTATTCACATATGTGGCTAACTCCACATGAAATAATTATATGATTTTTCAGGGTAAAAAAGCTCTGACCAATTAGAAAAATAAATAAATAAAAATATAATTTGAATTTAAAATATCATGGCTCAGACTATGATATTGAGATTTTTTATACAACACAATTGATTTCTAAGATTATTTTCAATTCTAAATTTTTTATTAGTTAGTCCTAACAAAGTTTTCAAACGCCGTACTTTTGAAAGGGATCCTCGATAACGCGAGATAAAGACTTTTTATTCTTATTTAGTATTTCAAATTAATTTTTATTTTTAAGTATTTTTTATTAAGTTTTATTTTAGAAAATAAATATCAGCTAAAACTAAAAGTGTTTTAAAACACTTGTATGCATCAGATTCATAAGGATAAGCTAATAAAAAAATACGGACTCATAAAATATAATTTTATTGAGAGTATATTTTTTTCCTTTTATCCTTTTTGCTCTTTTCTCTGTTTTAGCAATGTTAAAGTTGTTCTCACAGTTCACTTGAACACTCAACGAAGACTTGTACCTAATCTCTGCCCTTCAAAATCTGTCCCTATTAAATACTTTGTGATGACATGGCATCATAAGTATGACACACATTGAAGAAGTGGGTGAAGTGTCACAACCCGAACCTAGGGTCTAGTCGTGGCACGGTGTCACGACCCAACCAATGGGCCGTGACTGGTACCCGTTTAGGGCACTCGGACACATTATTAAGCCAAACTCAGATTATAATTACTATTTTATTTTC
>DF357751.1:9539-27851 GCA_000787875.1 Solanum virginianum
AATCGATTTGACAAACCCGAGGTTCGACTCAGTTTGGGTGGGAGTATAGGATGAAAATAATCCTCTGAAAAGGACTTTTTACACAACAATAAGAACATGAATGAGTACCTAGTTTTTCCAATACATGTAGAATGCAAGGACACTCTATTCAGGACTACTGGATAGAAGCAATGACAAGATAAAGGGAAATGAACAAAGACAAGAACAGACAGAATGCACCAATAATGGTGAATTACAAGAGATAATTAAACCAAAGAATGCAGAACAACAAGAATCTGAGGAACAAATCAAGGTCAAGGCCAAGGTCTAAGGTGACTTTCAACCCCTTGGTCCAGCAAGATGGAATCAACAAATCCTTATCAACATTGCCTAACGTTTCATTCAAGTAACGGAGAAATCTCTAAGCAATGTGAACCAACATGAGAACAAAGAAGTAGAAAATGAGAAGGACAATGCACAAATTTCAACCACAGATCAAGGATCCTCAAAAGCTCATGAAAACTGTGAAAGGCAAGAGAAGGATAGTCCTATTATTCATACTATCATGGACAAGCCCTTGGTCCAGCAAGATGGAAATCAACAAATCCTTATCAACATTGCCAAACAGTTCATTCAAACAACGGAGAAATCTCTAAGCAATATGAAGCAACATGAGAACAAAGTAGAAAATGAAGACAATCCACAAAATTTGAATCCAGAAAACTCAACCAAGGATGAAGGATTCTCAAAAGCTTGTCAAGACCGTGAAAGGCAAGAGAAGGACAATACTATTATTCATACTATCACGGAGTCATCCTCCAGCTTGATCGAAGAGGCTAAGAAATAACCAGGCGTCAACTTGTGTATAGATTTCAATGATAACCAGGAGAAAAGTGTTAACTCTTTGCAGTCTGTATCTAACACTCAGGCCAAGGAAATAGACAGATCTCTAGAAACATATGACCTTGCATACAAATCTGTCAACTCCAATGAACTAGATGATCCTGGAGAAAGTCATAAAAAGGATATTATGGACAAAGGGGGAATCTCTCCCCCCCCTCCCCCCCCCCAAAAAAGGAAGAAGCAGGAATCATAAAACTGATTAGAAGAACAAAGAGAGGAACACTCTTTCCTCCAAGGAAGGAACCACAAAAAGATCTAACTCCCTATTCTTCCATGATTAGCTCCATCTTCTGGAATATTAGAGGAGTGATATTAAAGAAAGACATTGACAGGCTAAAACTTCTTATTAAACTCAACAAAGTTGACTTTGTTGCTATCTTTGAACTTTTATCAGTAAAGATAATTTTTTTCTGACACACACATATTATGATATACTTCAAGATTATAAATCTAAGAAGTCTTACGACCATCAATAACAACACATCCAATGTAATTCTACTACAAGTGGGGCTTGGGGATGATGGTGTATACACAACGTTATCCCAAAAAATAGATAGTTTGTTTTTGGTAAACCCTCAGCCCAATTAAAGATAATAAAATCATGTATAAAAAGAAAATTCTACTAGTGAAACAGATAGCTAAGCACATAATAGGGGTCAAAAAGATGGAAGAGATTGGTGAAACTCTTGCCATTAAAAGATGGTGGGAATTTAGAACGCCACCATCATTATGGGTTGATTTCCTCAAGAGTAAATACTGTTCCAGACTTCATGCTGTAGCTAGAAAAAAGGGGGCCAAATCAATCTCATTCATAGAGACACATGATGAGTATCAAGCACAAAGTGGAGAAGTGTATACTTTGGAAAATAAGAAAGGGTGACATAAGTTTTCAGTGGGATAATTGGAGTGGTAAAGGTGCCTTGGGCAACTTGGTGGGAAAATTTCTTCCAATCTGACGTACCCTTGGTGTGGGATAGAGTTACCCAGTACATGTACTGGTGGGAGGTGAATGGTATCTTAGAGAATCAGTCCAGTTGTGCCAAAGCTGGTCCGGACACCAGCATTATCAACAAAAAAACTACCAATCCATCAACTATGCATCACTCTCGAATTACTAAGCAAAGCTCCATGAATCCTCTGTATTGCTCATTTGCTCCACTCTATTCACGCAATGTTAATAACAATTGATTAAACTTTTTTTTTAAAAATTGTTCCTCAAATTTCAAAAGAAAGCAGCTACATCTTTCCGATATAAATTAGCATATTTCGTTGTCAATTCAATCAAACAACTAATCATGAAGACTTTTAAAAAAACAAACAGGTAAACGCTAGAAAGAGTAATGAGTAAAAATTACCATGATGTCCACGTGGAACCAATCGGCACCGCAATTGAGCATGTCTTCGGCTTCAGAAGCCAAATTACCGAAGTCCGATGACAGCATCAACGGTGCTATAATTGCCTTCACCATCTTCCTCCCTGCTAATAAAAAATCAAACGAATTTATGAATTTGTTGAGGAGTATAAAGCTGCGGTTTATTTTCGAGAAAAACTGGAAGAGAGAATCTCGTAGAAGCTTCCAGACACCTACCGGCCGTTAAATCTCCGTTCGGTCAAAAATTCGGTACCGGCGAAAGTAATTGTTGTTTCTCTCTTTACGGGTTGACTTGTTTCTCTGTCAAATTTTCACCAAACACATATACTAGTCTGCTACCTACCATTTTTCACTTTACATATTATATATTAGTGTAAATAAAAGTTTTAATCTAATCGAAAAAATATTAATTAATTTATTGATATCGAATTATTAGGTTAGAATATTTTTAATTAATTTTATATCATCTTTTAAGCGACTATTATTTTTTTTACCCTTTAATGATTGAAAACCTTTTGATTTTTTAGTTGTCAAAATCGTCTGTCTCTTCTTCCTTAGCCCATAAAATCCCACCAAGCGTCTCCAGTCGACGCCGGGCCACCTGGGCCTCTTACGAGGCTCATTGCGGACCCACTCATATGATTTTACTGAAATGTTGTGCCGAACCCCCTTGCAGCGCTAGAATCCATGGGCTAACACCCATAGAAAATTGTCGAAATCGTCTATTTCCTATTCCTTGACCCATAAGATCCTACCAGGCATCCCCCGCTACCGCCGAGTCACCTAGGCCTCTTACCAAGCTCATCGAGAACCCACCCGTATGATTTTTTAGGAATGTTGCGCCAGACCCCCTGCAACGTCAGAATCCGTGGGCTAACACCTACAAAAAATGGTTGAAATTATCTATTTCCTGTTCCTTAGCCCATAAGATCCAACCAGGCATCCTCCGCCGCTGTCGGGCCACCTGGGCCTCTTACCGGCTTGTTATGGACCCACTCATATAATTTTTCGGGAATATTGCGCCGGACCCCCTGCAATGCCAGAATCTGTGAGCTAACACCCACAGAAAGCTGTTGAAATCGCTTATTTCTTGTTCCTTGGCCCATAAAATCCTACCAAGCGTCCTTCGCTGCCGCCGAGACACCTAGGCCTCTTGTCGGGCTCGTTGTGGACCTATTTGTATGATTTTTTTGGAAATATTGCGCCGAACCCCCTATAGTGCAACAATTCGTGGGCTAACACCTACGAAAAACTATCAAAATCACCTGTTTCTTGTTCCTTAGATCCTAAAATCCTACCAGGCGTCCCCCATCGCCGTCGGGCCACCTAAGCCTATTGTCGAGCTCGTTGCAAACCCATTCGTATAATGTTTTGGGAATATTGCGTCGAACCGCCCTGCAGCGCTAGTATCCATGGGCTAACACCAACATAAAACTGCCAAAATCACATGTTTCCTATGCGTCCCCCGCCGCCGTCGGGCCACCTGAGCCTCTTACCGTACTCGTTACGGACCCACTCGTATAATTTTTCAGGAATGTTGCGGTGGACCCCCTATAGCGCCACAATCCGTGGGCTAACACCCACAAAAAATTACCAAAATCGCTTGTTTCCTGTTCCATGGCTAATAAAAACCTACTAGGCGTCCCCCGCAACCATTGGGCCCCCACAGCCTCTTGTCGGCCTTATTATGGATCCACTCCTATGATTTTTCAAAAATTTTGCACAGGACCCCCCTACAGCACCAGAATCCATAGGCTAATACCCACAGAAAACTACCGAAATTGCTTGTTTTCTATTCCATGGCCCATAAAATCCTACCAGGCATCCCCTGCCGTCGGCGTGCCACTTAAGCCTCTTGCTGGGCTCGTTGTAGACCCAGTCGTATGATCTTTCGAGAATGGTACTCCAGACCCCCATATAGCGCCATAATTCGTGGGCTAACACCTATAGAAAACTGCCGAAATCGTCTATTTCTATTCCTTAGCCCATAAAATTCTACCAGGCATCCTACGCCGTCGCCAGGCCACCTGGATCTCTTTTCGGGCTCGTTGCGAACCCACTTGTATAATTTTTCAGGAATGTTGCATCGAACCTCTCTGCAGCGCCAGAACTGTAGGCTAACACCCACAAAAAACTGTTGAAATCATCTATTTCTTATTTCTTGGCCCATAAAATCCTACCAGGCATCCCCGCCACTATCGTGCCACCTGGGCCTCTTACTGCGCTTGTTGTGGACCCACTCATATGATTTTTTGGAAGTATTGCGTCAGACCCCCCTTCAGCGCCAGAATCTGTGGACTAACATCCACAGAAAGCTATTGAAATAGCCTATTTTTTGTTTCTTGGCCCATAAAATCCTACTAGGCGTCCTCCGCCGCTGTCGGGGCACCTAAGCCTCTTGCCAGGCTCGTTGCGAACCTACTTGTATGAATTTTTGGGAATGTCGCACCGAACCTCCTGTAGAGCAAGAATATGTGGGCTAACACCCACAAAAAAGACTGTCGAAATCACATGTTTCCTGTTCTTTGGATCATAAAATCCTACCAGACATCCCTCATCGCTGCCGGGCCACCTAGGCCTATTGCCTAGCTCGTTGCGGACCCACTCGTATGATTTTTTAGGAATGTAGCACCGGACCCCCTACAGCGCCAAAATTCATGGGCTAACACCCACATAAAACTTCTGAAATCACATGTTTCCTATTCCTTCGGCGATAAAATCCTAGCAGGCACCCCTCACCGTCGTCAGGCCACCTGGGCCTTTTGCTAGATTCATTGAAGATCTACTCGTATAATTTTTCTAGAATATTGCAGCAGACCCCCTGCAGCGCCAGAATCTGTGGGTTAATACCTACAGAAAACTGCCAAAATCGCATGTTTCCTGTTCCATGGCCAATAAAATCCTACCAGGCATCTTCCGCCATTATCGGGTCTCCACGACCTCTTGCCGAGCTTGTTGTGGACCCACTCACATGATTTTTCAAAAATATAGCGCAGGACCCCTCTGCAACGCTAGAATCTGTGGGCTAACTCCTGCACAAAACTGTCGAAATTGCCTATTTCTTGTTCCTTGGACCACAAAAGCCTACTAGGCGTCCCCCGCCATCGCTGGGCCACCTAGGGCTCTTACCATACTTGTTGCGGACCCACTCGTATAATTTTTTTAGAATGTTGCGGCGGACCCCCTGGTGTTTCAGAATCTGTGGGTTAAAACCTACGAAAACTATAGAACTCACTTTTTCCTGTCTCTTAGCCATAAAATCCTACCAGGCGTCCCATGTTGCTGCCGGACTACCTGGGGCTCTTGTCAGGCTCATTGCGTACCCACTCGTATGATTTTACTGTAATGTTGCGTTGGACCTCCCTACAACGCCAGATACCGTGGGATAACACCTACAGAAAACTACTGAACTCGCTTGTTTCCTGTTTCTTGGCCCATAAAATCCAACCAAGCATCCCTCATTACCGCCGAGCCATCTGGGCCTCTCTCCGGGTTCGTTGTGGACCTATTTATATGATTTTTTTAGGATGTTACGCTGGACCACCTTTTAGTGCCAGAATCCATGGGCTAACACCCACAGAAAACTAACGAAATCGCTTATTTCTTGTTCCTTCATCCACAAAATCCTACCAGGCGTCCCTTGCCGCCCGGGCCACCTGGGCCTCTTGTCGGGTCATTGTGGACAAACTCGTATGATGTTTCGTGATTGTTGCACCGGACCCCCTGTAGTGCCAGAATCCGAGGGATAACACCTATAGAAAATAGTCAAAATCATTAGTTTCCTGTTCCTTGGCCCATAAAATCCTACCAGGCATCCCCCTGCCACCAGGCCACTTGGGCTTCTTGCCAGGCTCGTTACGACCCACTCATATAATTTTTTGAGAATTTTGTGTCGGACCCCCTACAGCGCCAGAATCCGTGGGATATCACCCACAGAAAACTATCGAAATTGCGTGTTTCCTGTTTCTTGGCCCATAAAATTCTACCAAGCGTCCCCAGCCGCCGTGGGGCCACCTGGGCCTTTTACTGAACTCGCTGTAGACCTACTTATATGATTTTTTTAGGATGTTACGCCGGATACCATGCAACACCAAAATTCGTTGACTAACACCCACAAAAAACTGCTGAAATCGCCTGTTTTAGGTTACTTGGCCCATAAAATCTGACTAAGCATCCCCTGCCGCTGATGTGCCACCCAGGCCTTTTGTCGAGATCATTACGGACGTATTTGCAAGTTTTTTTTAGAAATGTTGCTCCAGACCCTCCTGCAGGCTAGAATCCATGGTCTAACACCTATAGAAAACTGTCGAAATCGCCTGTTTTCTTTTCTTAGCCCGTAAGATCCTAGCAGGCATCCCATGCCGCCACCAGGCTACTTGGGCCTCTTGTCGGGATCGATGCAAATCCACTTGTATGATTTTTCAGGAATATTGTATCGGACTCCACTACAGCGCCAGAATCCACAGGCTAACACCCATAGAAAACTGCTAAAATCGTTTGTTTCTTGTTCCTTGGCCCATAAAATTCTACAAGGTGCCCCCACCATCGCCGGGCCACCTATGCCACTTACTAAGGTCGATGCGGATCCACTCGTATGATTTTTTAAGAATGTTCTACCAAACACCCTGTAGCACTAGAATATGTGGGCTAACACCCACAGAACATTGCCAAAATCGCTTGTTTCCTGTTCCTTAGTCCATAAAATCCTACCAGGCATCCCTCGTCGCTGCTAGGCC
This sequence comes from Solanum virginianum, assembly GCA_000787875.1. Classification (NCBI taxonomy): domain Eukaryota; kingdom Viridiplantae; phylum Streptophyta; class Magnoliopsida; order Solanales; family Solanaceae; genus Solanum; species Solanum virginianum. The sequence goes on from DF357751.1 coordinate 16,531, forward strand.
ACCAGGACCTCGTGTCAGGCTCTTTGCGGACCCAATCATATGATTTTTCAAAAATTTTATGCCAAACCCACCTGCAGTGCTAGAATTCATGGGCCAACACCGACAGAAAACTATCAAAATCGCTTGTTTCCTGTTACTTGGCCCATAACCAGGTGTCACCCGCCATTATAGGGCTACCTGGGCCTCTTGCTAGACTGATTACGGACCCACTCGTACATTTTTTGGAATGTTACGCCTAACCCCCCTGTAGCGCCAGAATCTGTGGGTTAACACCCACAGAAAACTGTTGAAATCACCTGTTTCTAGTTACTTGAACCACAAAATCCAACCAGGCATCCCATGTCACCGCCGGGCCATCTCGGCCTCTTGCAGTGGTCGTTGCAGATCCACTCATATGGTTTTTTGAGGATGTTGTGCCGGACCCCCTCGTAGAGCCAGAATCCGTGGGCTAACACCCACAGAAATTTGCCTATCGTGTTCCTTCGCCCGTAAAATCCTACTAAGCATTCTCAGCCACCACTGAACCACCTAGGCCTCTTGTCGGCCTTGTACGGACCCAGTCATATGATTATGCCAGACTCATTGCGGACCTAATCATTTGATGTTTTACGAATATCGTGGTAGACCCCCTGCAATGCCAAAATTCGTGAGTTAAAACGCACAAAAAACTACCGAAATTATCTCTTTTCGGTTCCTTGACCCATAATCCGTGGGCATACACCCACAGAAAACTGCTAAAATAGTTTGTTTCTTATTTCTTGGCCCATAAAATCCTACCAGGCATCCCCCACCATCGCTGGGCCACCAGGGCCTCTTATCGAGCTCATTGGGGACCCACTCATACAATATTTTAGGAATGTTATGTCAGACCCCCCGACAACACCAAAATTTGTGGGCTAACAACCAAAGAAAATTACCAAAATCACTTGTTTCTTGTTCCTTGGCCCATAAAATCCCATAAAATGTTCTTCACCACCGTCGGGCCACCAGGGCCTCTTGTCTGGCTCTATATGAACCACTGGTATGATTTTTCAGAAATGTTACGTCAAACCCCCTGTAGCGCCAGAATCATTGGGCTAACACCTATAGAAAACTGTCAAAATTGTCTATTTTCTGTTCCTTGGCCTATAAAATCCTACCAAGTGTCTCTCACAATTGGGCCACCTGGACCTCTTGCTAGGCTCGTTATAGACCCACTCGTAAACTTTTTTGGGAATGTTGCACCGGACTCTCACGTAGCAATAGAATCTGTGGGCTAACACACACAGAAAACTATCAAAATCGCCTTTTCCTGTTCCTTGGCCCATAAAATCCTACTAGGCATCCCCCCACCGCTGTGCTACCTTAGCATCTTACCAGGCTCATTACGAACCCATTCATATAATTTTTTGGGAATGTTGCATCGAACCCCCAACATTACCAGAATTAGTGGCTAACACCCACAACAAATAGTCGAAATCGTTTGTTTCCTGTTCCTTGGCCTACAAAATCCTACTAGGCATCCCCTGCCGCCGGTGGGCTACCTAGGCCTCTTGCCAGGCTCATCGAAAACCAACTTATATGATTTTTCGATAATGTTGCACCAGACTTCCCTGCAGCGCCCGAACCAGAAAACTAACAAAAACGCTTATTTCGTGTTCCTTAGCCCATAAAATCCTACCTAGTGTCCCTCGCTGCCGTCGGACCATTTCGACCGCTCGCTGGGCTCATTGCGAACCCACATGTATGATTTTTCAGGAATCTTATAGCGGACCCCCCTGCAGCGCCAGAATCCGTGGGCTAACACCCACTAAAAATAGCTGAAATCATCTATTTCCTGTTCTTTGGCCCACAAATTCCTACTAGGCATCCCCCGCTGCCCTCGAGCCACCTGGGACTCTTACATTGCTGAACTACTCATACAATTTTTTGGGAATATTGCATCAAACCCCCTGCAATGCCAGAATCCATGGGTTAACACCCATAGAAAACTGCAGAAATCATCTGTGTCGTGTTCCCTAGCCCATAAAATCTTACCAGGCGTCCCCCGCCACCACTGAACCACCTGGGCCTCTTGCCGATCTCATTGCGTACCCACTCATATGATTTTTCAAAAATATTGCACTAGATCCCCTGCAGCTCCAGAATTCATGGACTAACACCTATAGAAAATTGCAGCAATCGTCTGTTTCTTGTTCCTTAGCCCATAAAATCCTAACAGGCATCCCCTGCCATTATCGGACAACCTGGGCCTCTTGTCGAGCTTGTTGCGGACCTACTCATATGATTTTTCTAGAAGGTTGCACTAGACCCCCTACAGTGCCAGAATCTGTGGGCTAACATCCACAGAAAATTGTAGACATCGCTTGTTTCCTACACCTAGGCCCATAAAATCCTTTCAGGTGTGCTCCGCTGCCACTGGGGCTCTGGTTAGGCTCATTTCGAACTCACTCGTATGATTTTTTGGGAATGTTGTGTCAGACCTCTCTGCAACGCCAAAATCTGTGGGCTTACACCCATATAAAACTATCAAAATTGCCTGTGTCATGTTCCTTGGTCCATAAAATCATACAAGCATCCCCTCACCGTCGTCAGGCCACCTGGGCCTCTTGTTATGCTCATCACCGACCTACTCGTATCATCTTTTTGGAATGTTGTGTCGGGCCGCCCTGCAGCGCCAGTATTCGTGGGCTAAAACTCACTAAAAATTGATGAAATATCTTATTTTCTGTTCCTTGGCCCAGAAAATCCTACTAGGCGTCCCCAGCCATTGTTGGGCCATATGGGCCTCTTGTCGGGCTCGTTGCGTATCCACTCGTATGATTTTTCAAAAATATTATCAGACACTCCTGCAGCGCCAGAATCCGTTGGCTAAAATCCACAGAAAACTGCAGAAATTGCTTGTATCGTGTTCCTTCGCCCGTAAAATCCTACTAAGCATTCTCAGCCACCACTGAACCACCTAGGCCTCTTGTCGGCCTTGTACGGACCCAGTCATATGATTATTCAGGAATGTTGCGCTGGACCCCCCTGCAGCGCCCGAATCCATGGACTAACACTCACAAAACTACAGAAATCATCTGTTTCCTGTTCCTTGGTCCATAAAATCTTACCAGGCATCCTCTGTCACCATCGGGCCACCTGGGCATCTTGTCATGCTCGTTGTGGATCCACTCGTATGATCATTCGGGAATATTGTACTAGACCCTGGTGTAGCACCAGAATTCGTGGGCTAAAACTCACTGAAAACTGTCGAAATATCATATTTCCTATTCCTTAGTCGATAAAAATCGTACTAGGTGTACCCCGCCACCGTTGGGCCACCTAGACTTATTATTGGGCTTGTTGTGAACCTACCTGTATGAGTTTTCGGGAATGTTGCGCCGGACTCCTTGCAGCGCCAGAATCTGTGGGCTAACACCTATAAAAAATTGTTGAAATCGTTTGTTTCCTGTTCCATGGCCCATAAAATCCTACTAGGCATCCCTCGCCACCACTGAACCACCTGGGCCTCTTACCGAGCTTATTACGGACCCATTCACATATTTTTTCAGAAATAATACGCCAGAACCCCTGCAACGCCAGAATCTATGGGTTAACATCCACAGAAAACTGCAGAAATCACTTGTGTCGTGTACCTTAGTCCATAAAATCCTACCAGGTGTTCCTCGCCAGCACTGAACCACCTAGGCCTCTTCATCCTCGTTGTGAACCCACTTATATGATTTTTCAAGAATGTTACGTCGGACCCCCCTGCAGCGCCAGAATCCATAGACTAACACCCACAGAACACTATAGAAATTGTCTGTTTCCTGTTCCTTGGCCCATAAAATTCTACCAGGCATCCCTTGCCGTTGTCGGACCACCTAGGCCTCTTGTTGGGCTCGTTACGGAAACATTCGTATATTTTTTGGGAATGTTGCACTGGACCCCCCTGCAGTGCCAGAATACATAGGGTAACACCCACAAAACACTGCACAAATAGCCTCTTTCCTGTACCTAGGCCCATAAAACCATTCCAGGCCTCCCCTGTTGTCGTTGGCCCCTCATGTCTTTGGTCAGGCTCATTGCATACAGCGCCAGAATCCGTGGGGTAATACCCATAGAAAACTCTCTCTGCAACGCCAGAATCCGTAGGCTAACACCATAGAAAACTGTCAAAATTGCCTGTATCGTGTTCCTTGGCCTATAAAATCCTACCAGGCGTCCTCGGCCGCTGCTTGACAACCTAGCCTCTTGCCATACTTTTTGCAGACCTACTCATATGATCTTTTGGGAATGTTCCGTCGTAAATCCCTACACCGCCAGAATCCGTGAGCTAAAACCCATTGAAAACTACAGATATATCTTGTTTCATATTCCTTGGACCATAAAATCCTTCTAGGCGTCCCCTGTCGCCATTGGGCCACCTAAGCCTATTATTGGGCTTGTTACGAGCCCACCGTATGAGTTTTCGGGAGTGTTACTCCGAACCTCCTGCAGCGCCAGAATCCGTGGGCTAACACATATAGGAAACTGTCGAAATCGCCTATATCCTGTTCCTTGGCCCATAAAATCCTATCAAGCGTCCCTCGTCATCGTCGGGCCTGCTAGGCCTCTTTTCGGGCTCGTTATGGAGCTGCTCATATGATTTTTTGGGAATGTTCCGTCATACCCCCTACATCACCAGAATCAGTGGGCTAAATCCCACAGAAAATTACAAAATTACTTGTTTCTTGTTTGTTGGCCCATAAAATCCTACCAGGCATCCCTAGTTGCCGTCGGGATCATTGTGGACCCACTCGTATAATTTTTCAGAAATCCTACACAAGACTCCTGCAACGCTAGAATTCGTGGGCTAACACCCACAGAAAACTACCAAAATTATCTATTTGTTGTTCCTTGGCCCATAAAATCCTACCAACCGATCCCCACCGTCGTTGGGCTACCTAGGCCTCTTGTCAGGCGCATTGTGGACCAACTCATATGATTTTTTGGGAATGTTATGTTGGACCCCCCTGTAGCACCATAATCTGTGGGCTAACACCCAAAGAAAATCCCCAAAATCGCCTCTTTCCTATTCCTTACCCCAAAAAATCCAACCAGGCATCCCCAACCGTCGTCGGGTCACCTGGGCCTCTTGCCGGGCTTGTTGCAGAGCCACTCAATGACTTTTTGGAAATATTTTGTTGGACCCCCTGCAACGCTAGAATCTGTGGGCTAAAACCCACAGAAAACTGTCGAAATCGCCTATTTCTTGATCCTTGGACCAGTAAATCCTACCTGGCATCCCCCATCGCCATTGAGCATGCTAGGCCTCTTGTCAGGATCATTGCGGACTCACTCACATGATTTTTTGGGTATGTTGTGTCGGACCCCCTACAGCGCTAGAATTAGTGGACTAACACCAATAGAAAACTGTCAAAATCCCCTGTTTCCTGTTCTTTGGCCCATAAAATCCTACCAGGCATCCCTCGCCGCTGTCAGGCCCACTGGGCCTCTTAGTGGGGTCATTGCAGACCCACTCGTATGATTTTTTGGGAATGTTGCGTCGGACCCCCTGCAGCGCCAGAACGTATGAGCTAACACCCACAAAAAACTGTCAAAATCGCCTGTTTCTTATTTCTTGGCACATAAAATCCTACTAGATGTACTCCATCGCCGCCGGGCTACCTGGGCCTCTTGCCGGGCTCATTGCAGACCCACTTGTATAATTTTTTTAGAATGTTGCATCGGACCCCTGCAGCGCCACAATTCGTGGGCTAACACCCACAGAAAACTGTCGAACTCACCTGTTTCCTTTTTCTTGGCACATAAAATCTTACCGGCATCCCCCGTCATCGCCGAGCCACCTGGACCTCTTGCCAGGCTCTTTTCAAACCCACTCGTATGATTTTTAGGAATGTTGCCAGAATTTGTGGGCAAACACCCATAGAAAACTGTTGAAATATCCTATTTCCTGTTCATTAGCCCATATAATCCTACCAGGCATCCCCCGTTGCCACCGAGCCATTAGGACCTCTTGTCGAGCTCGTTGCTGATTCACTCATATGATTTTTTGGATTGCGGATTCACTCATATGATTTTTTGGAAATATTGCATCGGACCCCCTGCAGCGCCAGAATTCGTGGGCTAACACCCATAGAAAACTGCTGAAATCGTTTGTTTCCTGTTCCTTGGTCCATAAAATCCTATCAAACATCCCCCCGCCGCCGCTGGGACACATACGCCTCTTGCCAGGCTCGTTTTGGATCCACTCATATAATTTTTTGGGAATGTTGCGCCAGACCCCCTCAGCGCCAGAATCCGTGGGGTAATACCCATAGAAAACTGTCGAAATCATTTGTTTCCTGTTCCTTGGCCCATAAAATCCTACCAAGCGTCCCCCGCCGCCACAAGGCCACCTAAGCCTCTTGCTGAGCTCGTTACGGACCCATTCATATGATTTTACAAGAATTTGCATCGGACTCCCCTGCAGCGCCAGAATCTGTGGGCTAACACCCATAAAAAACTATCAAAATTGCCCTTTTCCATTTCCTTGGCCCATAAAATCCTACCATGCGTCCCCCGCCGTTGTCGGGCTACCTAGGCCTCTTGTCAGGCTCGTTGTGGACCAACTCATATGATTTTTTGGAAATGTTATGTCGGACCCCCTTACAACCCTAATCCGTGGGTTAACACCCATAGAAAATCCTCGAAATCTTCTTTTTCCTATTCCTTACCCCATAAAATCCTACCAGGCATCTCCAACCGTTGTCGGGCCACTTGGGCCTCTTGCCGGACTCATTGCGGACCTACTCATATGATTTTTTAGAAATATTGCGTCGGACCCCCTGCAGCGCTAGAATCCATGGGCTAACACCCACAAAAAATTATCGAAATTGTTTGTTTCCTGTTTCTTGGCCCATAAAATTCTATCAGGCATCCCCCGCCATTGACGGGCCACCTGTGCCTCTTGCCAGGCTTGTTGCGGACCAACTCGTATGATTTTTTGAAAATGTTACACCGAACCCCTGCAGCGCCAGAATCTGTGGGCTAGAAATCGCATGTTTCCTATTCCTTGGCCCATAAATCCTACCAAGCATCCTCCACCGCCGCTGGGTAACCTAGGCCTCCTCCCGGGCACGTTACCGATCCACTTGTATAATTTTTTCAGGAATGTTGCGTCGGACCCCCTGCAATGTCATAATCTGTGGGCTAACACCCATAGAAAATTGCTGAAATTGCATGTTTTCTGTTCCTAGGCCCATAAAATCCTACCAGGCGTCCCCCGCCGCCGCCGAACCACCTGGGCCTCTTGACAGGCTCGTTGCGAACCCACTCGTATGATTTTTCAGGAATGTTATGCGGGACCACCTTGCATTGCCAGAATCTGCGGGCTATCACCCACAGAAAATAGCCGACATCGCATGTTTCTTGTTCCTTGGCTTATAAAATCCTACTAGGCATCTCCCACCACCGTCGGGTCCCCTGGGCATTTAGCCGAGCTCATTGCGAACCCACGAACTTATAGTTAATTTTTAGATTTTCAGATTTTAATCAATGATTAAATTGATAACTTAATAAGATCATATTAAAATTATTATGTATTTCTAATTATGTAGAAGTGACTTTAGAGTTGAGATATAATCCTATTCTTATCTTCTAAATTTTATTTTTCTTATCAGTAAACATCAGTTTTTTCGAGTAATAGTTTTGATTTGGAATTTTACATTATAATTTAAAATAAGATTTGTTAAACTGACAAATATTAGATATGTTATTACAGGTTATAACATTACATAATATTAATGACGAATTTTAACAATTTAATTACAAGTTATAACAAATATATACATCATACTCAATCTATACTAATTACATACTCAAATATATATCTAACAGATTTGAGTATGTAATTGGTATGGAATGAGTATAATGTATATATCTGTTGTAACTTATAATTAAATTGTTAAAACTCATAGTTGCTAGAACTTGCAATTTATTATCTAATCTTACAACCCGTAATAACATATCTAATATTTGTCATTTTAGCAAATCATTATAATTTAAATTGTGGTTTGTGATTAAGGAAATACTTGAGAGAATGGTATTATGTTCGGGTTCATATGAATTTATTTCTTTGAGCATGATATATTGCAATTTTTGTACATTGACGTTTGAAGAATATTATTGAGCTCTTTATTAGTCGAAAATTGGTAACAATTTAGGAGCATTTTCTTATCACTTGACTCAAAAATTGAACCACTAAAGACTGATAACTTATCAACCAAAAATTGATAACAATTATATTTTAATTTGCTTATCGATTTAGTATGTTTATAAATCGATAATTAATAATACATGAAATTAAACCAGTTGATAAGCACCTTTGCTCCTCTTCTTTTTGCTTAATTAGGTTATTTTGTGGGTTCGAACTTTTAGAATAAACATGTTAGATTTTGGGGTTGGGTCAAATGTCTTGGTAGACCAATGAGTTAGGTCACTTGTTTAACCAATTTAAAAAGACATAATGCATAAACATGTTTGTCATTACAAAATTGAAATGTGCTTGTTATTACCAATGAGTTAGGTCACTCAATTAATTGGTCGTTTACTTAAAACTACTAGTCACGCTTGTAATTAGCAATAGCATTCTTGGTAGTGCTTTAAGATTCCAATGCATTGTGTCCAAGCTTGCGGCTCCAACAAACCATTGCCGTGACCATGACGAACAACAATTGAAGTATCAAAACCTTTTTAATTGCCTATAATGGTAAATTGTTTAAAAATTATTATAACCAAGATATAATTTGATGAGAATATCTATTGATCACTTGATAGATCTGATATGATCGATCTTTTATTTAAAAATCAATTCTTCTAGGTCGGTCACCAACAACTCTAGACTCGTGATTTTTCTTAAGCTTCAGTTCAGTATTTATTATCCGACTAATTCAAATTCAAACCGAAAAGTCATACTTCAAAAAGATGAAGCTCCCCACCAAAAGCCCTTTGATTAAAAATGGAGCCATGTTCATAAATCATAATTTTCAAATCTTAGCCACCTCTCACTAATTAAACCAACAAAATTGGTAATTGACATCCTACCAAAGTTGAATTCATACTTGGAATAACATATAGGAGTACTATCAATGATCTCATCTCAATCATCCAAAAGCAAATATAGTAACTTTGTTTTAATTAACTACAACAAGATATGGATAATAATTCTTTCTGACAGACTATTTTCACTATAACATATACTGTCCTGTTTCTACTGATGAAATAAAGATGTGATCACTGTGATAATCCAAAGGCAAATTAGAAATCTAAATTTGGCTAATAACTACATCTAGCACACCTAACAAAGGATAAATCAAAGGTTTTCAGCTCATCACTCTATCAGTTTATAATCATTTTACAGCATACTTATTCTAACTTCAAATGCAACGCGATGTTAATATCTCAGTTGAAACTATGGCTTCTCTTCATCCAATTGAGGACAAGTTGGTTCAGGAGAGGCTTCAACATTGACAAAGAACTCCTCTACTGATAAGAAAAAGAGGAAAAAAAAGAACAAATCAAGCTTATGAAAGCACACATAAGAACTCTAGTCTACATTTCAATAACAGTGTCATAATAGCGAAATCAATATGTTTCTTGGTCCAAGCATGTTTCTTGGACATTTGTGTATCAATGTTTTTACATCTGTACTTATCAGCCAGTCAGAAACTTGCAATTGAACAGTAATGCAGAAGTTAATATTTATGAGTAAACCATGTTGACTTAAAATGAAGAAAGTGAAAGCCAGAATGCACAAAGAAAGAACAGAAATGAAATGCCAAATAAAGGCACAATAGTCTAATGTAAAAAAGAAAATTTTAGAGTAGGAGAGACAACATTGCATTTCCAAAAATTTTAGGTAGCAATACGTTGTCTTGTTGTCAGTTCACATTAGTAGTCGTATTGCTCATGTAGTTTCTTGTATTTCAATTTGTGTTGTTATCTGTCGTTTCTTGCACCTCGATTATCATATTGTTTTATTGTAGTTTCCGTTTTGTTACTATCCGCTATTTATGTTATTTATCTGTTGTTTCTTGTACTTCCATTGCTTTTTCGAGACTGTTTTGGATTGTTTTTCCTTGAGCCAAGGGTCTATCGGAAACAACCTCTCTTCCTCTGAGATAGAGGTAAGGTCTGCATACACTTTACCCTCCTAGACCCCCCCCCCCCACTTTGTGAGACTACATTAGGTGTGTTGTTGTATAGACAACAGCATCAACATTGCATCAATAACTTTGGCAAAAAACAACGGACAAGTTGAGATGCTTAACATTCAATGGACAAGAAAGTAAAAGCCCTCACCTATATCATCTTGTTCGGGAGAGTTAAGTAGAATATCTGAATCAGAAGGCAAATATGCAGAACCAAGATAGTTCCCAAGAGATCCTAAATCTGTAATTAAAATTGAAGGAAAAATGAACATTAACCACAATAAAAGAGGAACAAATTAATAACAGGAAGGAAAAAATAAGACAGGAATTAGACGTGCGGTCCATGAGAAAGGGGATTGAATATTTTAGAAACTCTGAGCATAATAAGAGCCTGTAGAAATCATCGTTGAAGAAGCAGCCAATACAAATTATTGTACTCACTACTAATACCAGTGCAACTATGACTTTGTTAGTCGTATCTTCCAAAACATATCATATATGTAATTACAATTTACACTCCTGTTATTTTCTTGGGCCAAGGGTCAATTGGAAACAACCTATCTACCTGCCAAGATCGGGGGTAAGTCTGCATACACATTAATCTCCCCAGATCCCACTTGTGACTACACTGGGTATGTTGTTATTGTGGACATATCATATATATAAATTGTGAAATATTTAATTTTTATTGCATTGCTCTCTGTTCCCTGGAAAAGAATACTGTGATGCAACACTTTTGCAGTCACTTAGTCTGAGTTGCCAATCCATACCACTAAATAACAATTAAAAAGCAAGACCATACTGAAGTCCATAAAAACTATGTAGTTAATAAAAAATAAAGCCCTTTGGCGAGTACTTCGTAAATCCCAACAGGCTGGCCACCCATATCTATCTATCTGGGCAGAGGGCATACTGGCCAGTACACCATAGATTAGTCCATTTTCCTGTTGAACGGATCTCCGTTTGGCCTAACGAAGTCCACAGTTGACTAGAAGTAAATATCAAGTAGAGTACTGCTGTTGAGCCAAAACCTATAAGCAACAACAACAACAACAACATACCTAGTAAAGTCCCACAAGTGGGGTCTGGGGAGGGTAGGATGTACGCAGACCTTACCACTACCTAAGTAGAGAGGCTGTTTCCTGGGAACCCTCATCTCAAAACCCA
>DF357751.1:28653-43215 GCA_000787875.1 Solanum virginianum
CGTTCTGGATAGGGCGCGTCAGCTCATCCAGCACTAAGGCAAACAGGAAAGGGCTTAGAACAGATCCCTGGTGGAGACCCATCTCTACAGGAAAATATTCTGAGTCACCACCAACCGTCATTTCCTGAAAAACTGAAGGAAGACGGCTTCTCCAAATTTCTAAAGATATTTTTGGCTCTAAGGTGGAAGGAGACACCAATCTAGAAACTACTATGAGTTCTCTGGAAGCTCGATGCAGAGCTAAGATATCTAGAGCTAGACAGTTCAAAATATCAATAACCATCTAGTAGTAAAGATCTTTGCATTATTAGAGATAAAACAAGAACCTTGATATAACTGAAATGATCCATGAAACCACAAGGTTTCATTGCGGACACTATTACTTCTTCTACATCAATATTCCTACTGAGCTTAGAAGTACACTAAAATGCATACACTTGTCATGGTTCCTCCGAAATCAAATGGTACAGTTTGTCGTGATTGACTATTAACATGAAAGTTCATACATGAAGTACTGCTTGGTGGAGTAACTACCAGACCTTCATCTGGTGTTCCAGAAGAATAATGCAAAGTAAACTTCTCATTGTAGGCTGGTGAACTTTTTCTGTAATACTACAAGCCAATGGATCGAATTTTTAGGTGAGTGTCTATAACTCTGCTTACATTCTACCCTCCCCAGACCCCACTTGTGGGATTCCATTGGGTATGTTGTTGTTGTTGTTGTCTATAACTCTGCTAAAACTCAATAATTCATATCATGAAATGTCAAAAGAGACCAACTGGCAATTCTTCAAATAAGACAATAACAAAGTTCTGAAATCACAATAACAAAGTTCTGAAATCAAATACTTCGCAACATAAAAGGAAGCACCAAAAGAGTTAGAGGGGCATTGAACCACATTGCAAATTAATGCTGAATCTAGATTTCAATACATGAGTAATGATAATGTTTGGGTTGTGCATAAGTTAACTTACCTCCCAAGTTTGACAGATCTGCTGTTAGATCTGAGAGACTAAAATTCCAAGGAATTTGAGCCAAAGATCTCAGTGAATCCCTAGAATTACCAACACCATTGTCTGGTGGTAGCTGTAATCCTACTGAACTTGCTGCATCAGATGGAAAGGCAGCATCTAGGGCTGAGGTGTCAACTCCCATACCCGGAATCTCTGCAGCAGTAAAGGGAAAATGGCCACTGGAAGCTACTGATGTAGGGCTTACAGCCATTTCCGACATGGCATTGCTAGGTGGAACAGCTGCTGCTACATCTGACACACTGGTGTCAATCACCATACTGTCAGCAGAGAACATGTGTAAGTGTCATTTGTCATGCCATGTCTCCATCAGCAAATATAAACAGCTTTTCATACCAGAAGCCAAAGATATGTTCACTTCAACAATCAGATTACTTTTAATCATCTTTAGAAAGAAGACCATGAACCTCATTTAACAATTTATGAGTGGGCAACAACAAACAAGTATTATGTTTGAAATATTCACACAAAGGCAACCTATTTCTCTAACCTACACTCATTTTAAACCAATATGAAACATCAATGCAATTTTAATTCCTACTAAATCTGGGAAAGCACGAATTAAATGTACTGGATGTAGTCAAATGGCAAGGTTTTTTGAGTGCATGGCAAGTAAGATGCTGAACAAATAAATACCGCAGACACACTGGCTAACCAGAAAGGAATTTCGATAGCTCATAAATTTCTATTTTAGAATCAGAGACCTAAAATCCTAAACAAAGAAGATCCTCACTCGTTTCCTGAATTCATCCTCATTGGATGATAGTTTCCTGGAGCAGGCACACCATTTACCACATGGCAGCTGGACATGCCCATTGGATCAAGATGAGGTTGACCTGCAGCTGGAACTGGAGGTTGCTGCAGGACGGGATATCCCATGGGTAAGTTGTTGACTGCACTGGAAACAAGTGGCAATTAATATAATGATAATAAAAATTAAAAAAAGACTTATTTGCCTGTTCTGAAAATAATTTTAATCCCCATGCTATTCAAGCATATTTGAAAAGCCATGTTCTTTAATATTGAGGAAGAAAGGAAGCAGATGAAAGCAAGTGCAGAGGCAAGTTAAACTACATATTTTGTAAGAATTTATGTCGTATAACTTTGTTTTTATAAGGATGACCTATGTTGTATAACTCTCTACACTTCCCCTCCAGAAAGTGCCTCTATTCGGTCCAGTCAAGAGTGCTGGCATTGTCCAAATAAAGTTATAAAGGAACATGAGTTTCTTTCCCCATTCCAAAACATTTAAGAGAGACATTATGTTCTACAGAAAATTGCTACCAATGGTTTTAAACTTAAACATGCAGCACAATGCAATTGTCCCTTCCCTTGTCCTCCATTTGAGTAACCCCAGCATTTCCAAGCAAGGAAGAAATTGTATTTCACTGAATTTCAAGGGTAGCAAGGTTTAGCATACTTTGAGCATCTACTGGTTAGTTTACATTTCACCTAACTAATAGAAACAGCAGGAACATTGCCAAAATGGATGTATAACACTATAGCATATGTCGGACACATTTTTTCTCTGCATATTTCTAACGTGCTTGTGAGACCAGAAAAACTAATCTCTACAAGCACCAAATCCTATAGCATGTAGATTCCCACCAGTTTCGGCAAAATGCAGTTCACTTAGCTATTCTTACCAAGATTCTACAAGAAATTGTCCATCCGCCCAGAAGTTGACCCTCCACTACAACTGGAGGGGTTCCTACCGTCTACATGTTCACAAAACAAATAGATAGCAAAGGAGGACATAGAAAAGCCTCAGTAATTGATGACTGGGCAATCTCAAAATTTCAAAATCTAATCCCAACGCAGAAAAATACAGTAATATCGACCTTCATATGACAAATAAATTTACCTGGCATGGTGCTAACGCCATTCTGCATTGGAGCCAAAGGAACCTTTGGGGGAACTGGGTATTTCATTAGATGATACTGATGCTCAAGCAAATGATTGAACAGGATGATTTGTTTCTTCAGTTTAAGCCTAATGTAGTAGGCCCGGAAGAAATCCGCATTTTCTTCTTCTAATTTCTGCCAAACTAGACACAATTTGGAAAGATTTTAAAGTTAGAAACTGAAAATCTAAAGTGACCACCCTACTATCATAACCAGGAAACACTTGGTCACAATATATGTGAGACAGCACAACATATATAATGCAAGCAGCCAGAGTCATAAACAACTTCATCAGGAACTCATGTACTTACCTAGTGTTGTAAATCCAGGATCTATCCTTGCCCGATTCAGGAGTGTTTTTACCACTTCATCCCTATTCATATATAATTGCAAGCACCTTTCGATCAAGTTTTGGACCTGCCACAAAATGTCATCATAAAGTTAAAAGACCCCAGTAAAACTTCCCCATGAATGATATTCAGGCAAAATAAAGAACTTAAAGACCGTCTTACAAGTTCAATATCTTCACGTGAAACTTTCCTGTTATTATTGCCTGATGCAGAAACAGAACCTGCATCAGCTACAGGTGTATCTGCAGTATGGTTCTGCTGGTCATTTTGGGCCTCATGAGAAGCCTTAATTGATGGTTTCTTTTCTATGTCGTTCGGCTGCGGTTTTTTTTCTGCTTTGTTTTGCTGCAGTTTTTCCATAAAATAATAGAAGTAACATGATTATATATATGAATAATAGTTATCCAACAGATATTCTAAACTGAAAATCATAAGCATTTCAGAATACAAAAAGATTATTTTCTAACCATTTAGTATAGTGCATTGGTATGTAATCACTTATTGAAGGGATAACCTAATCATAGAGAGGAAAATCCCCAAACTTTAAATAAAAAGATACAGAGGCAGCACACAATTATCAGCATTTTAACACTTCTAGAAAAATGATAGGTCCAAAAGAACGCACATATAACAGCAAGAAATGAAAGGTCTAAACACTGTAAAGGGAACTTCGCTGAAATGCAAACTAGCAACCTTAGTGGTCTTCATTTTAGCTCAACTCCAATCACATTAAATATCTCCATGAAGATCCAACATGGCACTGCTATAATTAGTATCTGTACTTCCAGCACTCTGCATATAGGAAGTTGAAGAACTAAGTGCCAGAGAATAAGAAGTACCTGAAAATGGAAAATTTAGCATAAAGTTTCTGAATTGAGAGAGAAAATATCATTTTCAATGCAAGAGACTGATATCCTTGGGAAAATGTGTGAAGTCTAAAAAGAACCATTGTATTCCCACTTCCCAGATTAAAATTGACACGTGATACTTATCAAGTCCTATAGATCTTGATGAGTTAAACTTAAAAAAAGAGAATTTATTCCATACAAGAGAAAGCTATAAAGATATAGAAATGAACCTATTACACTGGATAGAAAATGAGTCCAATGTTACCTGCACAAAAATACCCCCCTTTTTGGGCATAATATAATGATCCTTGGAGAATCTTCCTTTTAGGATCTCGAGACAAGAACTTCATTTCACACTAATACATATTAAAAGCAGGGATAACATACTAACGAATATCAAAGTCATGGCAGGAAATAAAGCATTCAGATGGAGATACAACAATTAGAGGTATTG
Organism: Solanum virginianum; assembly: GCA_000787875.1. Taxonomy (NCBI): domain Eukaryota; kingdom Viridiplantae; phylum Streptophyta; class Magnoliopsida; order Solanales; family Solanaceae; genus Solanum; species Solanum virginianum. Next base: position 33,242 of record DF357751.1, read on the forward strand.
CTATTGTCATCGCCCAAGGTAACTTATACACAACAGATAAACTACTCCAACTTTCTGGGAGCTTGAATTATTAATCAAGTATTGCAGCATTAATGTGAGCCTTAGAGCAATGATATAGTTGTCTTCATGTGACTATAGGTCACGGGTTCAAGTCTTCAAATAAACCACTGATACTTGCATCAAAGTAGGCTACCTACATCACACCCCTAAGGGGCAGCCCTTCCCCAGACCCTGTGTGAATGTGTGATACTTGGTGCACTGGGCTGCCTTTGCAGCTTTAAGGTTCATGGAATATGTACTGCCACCATATCACAACAAAATGGTAATCCTTGATCCCTTGCTGATTTCCTGACTTCCATTATGTTCAACAAAGAGTTGTTTAGCTTATGCTTTCTGTCTATTTTGTTCATTACGCCCTAAATCCTCAGGTAACAACTTAGTATCCACAAAAAGTCCCATCCCAAAATTGTATGTGCTCCATACCTACTGACTAAAATATTGATATCACCTCATTCACATTGTGAGGTGCTCCAGCTGCAGTATCTTCATGCAAGAACTAATATAAATGGAGGAGCTAATATTGTTGAAAATGGAAAAATTGGTTTGAAGAATACTACGAAGAGATTGACTTCAAAAAAGTCTCCTTATTTTTTCTCTGTGCACTGTTTACAAACAGTCCAGATTTGGATTCTGCAATGTAGGAGCAATCGGAAAGGGACACTAGAGAGAAGCACTGTCCTAGAAAATTTATACTTCTCATGTAATTTCGCTTCTTCAAAATCTCAGAATGCTTACCTACAGAGATCCTAAAAGTGAAAACTCACACAAACAAACTCTAGCATCAACAAAAATCAATTTAGTGAGATTAACTTACCATACCAAAGAATACTGAAAAGTTATAAAAAGAATCAACCCACCAAAAATTCTCCACAAAAGGTTAAGACTTTCGATAAACGTGTGACTTTAACTCACAGAAAAGATTGTCTTTCCTACCAAATGCTTAACTTTAATAGGAATCCATAAAGTCTTTAATCAAAAGCTGAACTACAGAAAGCAGTTATGATGGGATAAGAAACTGCATTTCATTAAAAGTAACCCAACCATCATCTAATAGACAAAGTACAAGACCTCCATTGCAAGAATTTATACAAGACCTCCAGCTTAACATAATAGAAATTACATAGTACTAGTAAACATTATCAGCCTCTCTACCTCCCCGAGGCAGGGGTAAGGTTTGCATACAATCTACACTCCCTACACCCCACTTGTTGGATTACACTAGGTATGTTGTCATTGTAGTAGTAGAAATTATCAAAGATCTCAAATCTAGTATCAAAAAAGTTACCATTTTTCCAATCAAGATTTCTTTTTTCCAGAAACCCAAGATTCTGGAGTTATTCGAAAATCACTTAGTAACACACAACTAACCATACAAACACCAATCTGATAAATCCCTAAACAGGTAGACATACAACATCCTAGAATTATGAGCTAAAACCCTAACCTTAAAAAAGAAACAGCAGATTCAAACATCCCAATTTATAAATTACACAAAATATACATACAAACAAAACATCTATGAAAAAAGCAAAAAACAAAACCCCCAAAACCCCAACACAAAGAAATGCTTGTACAACAAACGGAAATACCAAAAAAAGGCCAAACCTTTGCCTTGCAGATAGCTACTGAATCCTCTGTCTTACAGTATCATATACTGAACAAAGTGCTCCAAAATTCAAACTTTGCTAAAATTAACAGAAAAAAATCAGCAAATCTGCAAGAAATGAAAGCAAGAATCAAGGCTAAAGAAGATGAAAAATGAAAAAAAACAAAACAAAATCTTGATGATTTTTTTGCTTAGAAGAGTCGGAGGAGTTGAATAGTTGAGGAAGGTTTTAGAGCAAAAATGTGGGAAAAAATGGTTTATGAGAGTTGCTTATTGCTATTGGTAAAGAAAATAGCAATGGAAAAGTGCATATTACCGCCAAACATTGGGATTCAATAATACCATTACATTATTTTATTCTAATTTGAATTCAATGTAGACAAAATATGCTTCATAAGAATTTTGAACTTTTTTTTTCTCCATAAAATTAGGAGACTATAATACTTTGTATATAATCAAAATTAGGAATAACAGATAAGAGTCAAAATAGTTTTTTGCTGAAATTAAATAAAAGATCATAGCAATCATATCATTAATTGTCATTTAGATAATGATTTGTAATTTTTTTTCTAAAAATGTAGAATATATGAGTAAAACTTGTAAAGAATGAATATATTATCGAATTGAAGTATGATATATTAATAAATTAAAGTAAGAGAAGCATAATTATTTTTTTAAAAATAATATATTTATTTGATGAAAAAAGTATTTTTGACCCGCTAAGTAATAATAGGGGTATTTTTGAACCAAACTATTAACTAGGGGCATTTTTGTTCAATTTTGCATAATTGAATGACATTTTTTATCCTTTCTCGCTGAAATTAAATGTTTACGTGCAACAATGCGTAAATTCCAAATCTGTCTTTTACAAAAGAAAAAATAATTAAATTTTATGACACCAAAACAATAATTGAATAAGTAATAAAATTGACTTTAATTTATACTGAATTTGGTTGTATTTATTCTTATTTTAGCTTGTTTTAATTTTTTTGATATCTAAGTTTTGACCTTTCTAGACTTTGTTCTATACTTCAATTACCATTATATTTATTCAAATCTTGGTTAAAGACTTTCATTTTGTGTTCAACTTTTCTTTTTAAAGTATATTTTATTTTAAATGAACTTGTCTCTCACTTTCAAGTTTCAACAATAATTTTTTTTTAAAAAAAAAATCAAATTTGGAAAAGAAGAAATTATATGACACAATTTGAGACCAAATTTTATGTAACATGCACATGTAGAGAAGCTGTCTGGCTGTTTGAACATTACAAAGAAAATAACTTTATGTAGGCATATTTTTGGGTCCCCAAAGAGACACAAAGTTTATAGTGCAAACCCCAAATTGTTGTCTGTCTTTTTTTTCCTTTATAACGAGCGAAATCTACGGTTGCTATTTTTTGGATGTATACAGGGTAACTTTTCCACTCTTATGTAATTCGTACTAGACAAGTTCAGTGCGACGAACTCGACCCAGAAGGCAAATCCATTATTTTCACTGACAAGAGGTTTCTAATTTGAGACCGAAGTCTCAAGCCCAAACCATTGGACCAACGCGAAAGGTAAATTATTATCTGACTTTTTTTATTTCTTTTTTCTGGAAATAATTATTTTCTCTGCAAAATAACACTATAGTATAATCTAAGAAAACTAAATAGTTACCTTTAAAGTTTAAGTAATATTTGCTCTCAGTGTAGTATTGATAAAGACTACATACACCTAGTTAAGTGATTTAATGAAATGAGATTACATGTTAATTGACCATTGTTAAGTGTTAATTAATTAATGATATATGTATAAACACAAAGTCCCTTTGTTTTTAAAAATAAGGATCTAGTTTGATTTAATACGAAGTTGAAAAAATAAAAAAATTTATTTTTAATTTTATAATCTTAAATTAAAGTTATGTTAAATATACCAAAATATTTGTTAATTTTGTGGTCTTAAACATACCGCGTGAGAAATAAAAATTAAAGTTTTACCAAAAATGAATATGAGTTATTCTTTTTTAACAAACTAAAAAGGAAAAAAATATCATTATTTTTTAGATGGAGGAAATATTATGCATTTATTGATTTAATGTAAACATCAAACAAATTTTATTGTGTAATTATTGATTATTATTATGCGATAGACTTGTCATAAATAATCATTTTTAAACATTTATGATATGATGGATGGATGAGATTTTTCTACTATTAAACATATATAGATCTAGAGTTCAGTCTTAAAGAATGAAAATTCTCTATCAAATAGTTCTCATTTTCAATAGACCCTATGTGATCAATTTAAATCTAAATTAGTCTAACAAGTAATTTTAAATACTAAATAATTAATAAGAAAATACTCCCTCCATCTCCATTTATGCCAATCTTTTTACTTCTCGAATTCAAACTATTTAAACTTTGATATATAGTATTTCATCACATTGGCATGACAAGAAATACAACTTTTTGTATAATTTTATAGTATTTAAATTTTAAAAATTAAGTTAATCTAATTTAGTTTATTAAATATAAAAATTAATTGAATTAACTCTTGATAGTAGGATTGCATATCGATCAGTTCGATTTTGAAATTTATCTGTTCGACTTATCGATTATCAGTTTGTAGATATGTTAATAAACCGCTATAGAACCATTAAGACATTGACATATTGGTTATTAGTTTATCGGTTATTCATTACTATCGGTTTAACTGTTAAGATTTGACAAAAAAAATTGTAGAAAATTACTTAGAAACAAGGTGACAAATCAAATGAACTATACATATGAGTTGGTAAACTGCATTTTACTCAAAAGCAAACACTATTACATTATAAAATAATTGAAAGTTTGAGACAGTAAAAAATAAAAGTATGAAACTATTAAGGACTTTATATATCAAATAGTAAAAATATAATTATTCAATTTATTATCGGCTTATCGGTTAACCCATTAAGGAAAAATCTAAAACCATTAAGAATTGATAATCTAATAATAAAAGAAATCTAAAATGTTACCAACAAATAAACAAACAACAACATATCTAGTGAAATTCTACAAGTAAAATTTGAAGAGAATAAAATATACGCAAGACTATTTTTGAAAAAAAAAATATGCTCTTGTATTGCTCATAATTAACCACTTTTTTTCTTTTAGTGTGTGTAGGGGTTTCACACTGAAAATGGTCCCACATATTAGATCTTCTTGTTCATCAAGCCAACCCTTTTGAATTTAATTAAACAAAAATTGGCATCTATGGCTACAACAGGACCACTACTTTTCTTTTTTTCTTTTTTTTAGGGAGAGGGGGGGAGGGTGTAGTTAGGGATATATAAGCCAGTCCCATAAATCAAAATATCTAAATTCCACAGGTCAAACAATTTTTTTTCTCTAAATGCATAAATAAAATATCTCCCTCATATTTATTATGCATACGGATACGATTAGCAAAATAAGTGTATTCATACATACATACATATATATATATATATATATATATATATATAAATATATGCGAATACTATGTATTTCATTATAAAAATATTGTATACCTTTTATTAATAAACAAACTATTAGCCAAGATATTTCGAGAGTTGAACTCGAGACATTGCATGATGTGTATTTCTATTATTATACACATAAATACAAGGTATTTTGCTATGTTTTAAATTAAAATACTGCTAGATTTTGTGATTAAGTAAAATTTCACTAGTTTTTTTCCTCAAAAATTTGGATACAAGTAACTCTTTTTATGAAAATTTATTTTATATGTATATGCACACACATAAATTACGGGGGTGAAGTTGGAGGAGGGATGAGGAGGGGAGTTGCAGAGTTGTTGACAAATACGTTCAAAATTTAGAATTTATGCATTTTGAATTTGCTATTAATTAAATTCATAATTGTCATAATTACTAAATTCATGATTAAATATTTATACACGTTTAATGAGTTTTCTAATTCATATATATAGGTTCAAAATAAGAGTGACATGGTTTTTGTCTGAATTTGTAGCTTACGCTATACACTTTTGTAATAAAGGGGGTGCAGAATGGGATGGAAGATAATCAACATAAATAAAACTCGTTTTGTCTACTTAGCTTTTATTAGATATAGTATTTTTCTAAGTTTAAAGGATTTTTTTAAAAATTACTTTCGAAATATTAAAAAGAAAAAAAAAACAAAAACCAAACACATCCTGATGTTGAGAATTTTATGACTTTTTCAAAATGTCGAAAATTCCTTAAAAGCGACAGCCGAACCACGGTTAGTCACCCCCGCCAATGGATCTATTCTTCTCTTCCGCGAGTGAGTAGGTGGCCACTTTGGAAAGGAAAAGGGCAGTTCCAAACGAAGGACCCTGGGGCAAGCTTCCCGGTGTCCAAGTGTGATTGGGGGGAGTAGAAAAAAATCCCTTATGGGGTATTCCGAAGGTGTAACCTAGGCAACGAAAAAGGGCACACCCCTCACAATGCATCCGAATCTTCAATGCCACCACACTGCTTACTGGAGCCTAAACAACCACAAAAAAGTTCAAAACGAAATTAATTAGTGCTTAATTCAATTAATCTAAGCCAGAATTAACAGAGGCATTAATTATGTAATTAAATTACCATCTAGAGAAAAAAAAATTCCGTCCCAAATTAATTAAATTTTTAAGATTCAGAATATTTAAAAATTTTTTATATTTGTCTCTATATTTCCTAGGGGATAAAGGTAATACTGGAAAGTATTAAATTATTTTCTTAATATGCTGAATTGTATCACGAATTTAATTAAAATGGGACGGAGATAGGATATTAGAAATGAAACTGAAAATTTAAAAGGCAATTTATTTTTTATCTTTACCTCTTTGGGTTTCTTCTCGTCTGCCTTCTTATCCTCTGTTTTTTTCTCTGTTTTTTCACCGGACTTTTTATCTCCGGCGCCATCACCGGCGCTCTTTTTATCTCCGGCAGCGTCCTTTTTGGGCGGCGATGAAATGAGCTCCACCTTCTTTTTGGTCTTGATCTCCACCCTTTCCCGGAGCCATGTGGGGTCCACGTCCCCTTTAATTGTCAATTTTCCAGTTTCACAGTCCGATTTCACCTTTTCCACACCTTTATTAACACAAATCCATTAAGCCCAAAGCTAAATTACAGATTCTATGATTCTAACATCAAAGTTAATCAGTAATAAATTAAAATTTATTTAGTTACCATGGGTATGACGAACGAAACGTCTGACTTTCTGGGCACAGCCTTCACAATGCAAATCTAGCTTTAAAACAAAGGAGGCATCGCTCTTTTTTTCTCCGCCTTCATTCTTCTTCTCTGCACCTTTAACTTTGATATCTTTTTCCTGAAACCCAAAAATTTAAGTATCAGAAATAACAACAACATATCCACTATATTATCACAAGTGGAATTTAAGGAGATACGTCAACTTTATCACTATCTCACGAAGATGGAGAAGCTTGTCTAAAAAAATAAAAATTAGAAAGAAGGGAAATTTGAGGAAGAATAAAATGAATTACCTGACCCATTTGGCAAGAATTGGAGAATAGTAATATGAAAGAATAAAAGAAATGATTTTAGTTTATGGAATGGTTTTGAGTGTTGGATGAAATGAAAGAACTTATTTATATAGAGAAGATAAGTACTAAAATGGTGGCGCAGTAGGAAACCGACTGCTATATTGACTACAAAATAACAAGGCGGTTTTTTTTTTTTTTACTTGTGCTTACGTGTTGAACCAGCCAACTTTGACTAACCCAGTCTTTCTCTTTGCCTTCCTCTTGCTTTGAAGATAATACTATGTACTCTATTTTAATTTAGATTAAATTAATTTTTAATAATTATAGCTCGCTACTAGTGCTTCATTCGAGTTGTTAGGGGTTACTTTCAAATGAGTATATTGATAGAAAATTAAATAAATTATATAAATAAATTTATATATTGATAAAGAATTGTATAAATAATTTTGTATGTTGAAAGAGAATTGTACTTATAAGAAATGAAATTTTATAGTTATGAAGTGTATTAGGCAAACTGTAGTTAAGGAACATGATTAAATAGTTATTTGTCTTTTCTCTTTTTTGTTTGATCTAATTTTCTGAGATAAAATTCAAGAAAAAGTAGAGTTCAATAATCAAGAAGGATGTTATTTATTTATTTTTCATGTTATAAATCTCAACAATTGAATTTAGATAACAATTTTAGTCATTGAGCTTAAAATTCTTTTCTGATTCCCGGCTTTTTTGTTAGTAAACAACAAATCAAGTACTTTATACTTCTTCACTACTGTACATGGAGAAAAAATAGAAGAAATTTAGTCTTCCCTTTTTTGAGAAAAATACAAATAAAAAGGAATTTTACTATATATTAATGTGAAATAATTTATTTCTCACCCCCAATAATTATGCAAAGTTTCATAAATGTAGGTTGCATAAATGCTAGTACAATTTAATTTGAACGATCAAAAATTTGTTTTAATTACGAAAATCATTTGCCAACTAATTTGAGTTTAAATTGGGTAATCTTGTATATATTTAAAAAATTGCCGTAATATAACTAAAATCCACAAAAGTTTTTTAACTTTTAATTTTACAAAATTAATAAATGAACAATTTTATGTTGTTGAATAATCAACTTATTATTGTTAACGTCAGGGAAGACGTGACAGAGGGTACAGTTGAATTGTTGGGTTCAATGGATGTGTTTAAGTCATTGGTGACGATTATCATTGCTCATTGGCACTGAAAGCTAACCATAATGTGCATTTTGGCTGCCCAAGAAATAATTACTACTCTAAATTGAGTAATTATAGTGTAATAAATTAATTAATTTTGATTTTTTTTTCATATTGACATGTTTAAAAATATAATATTAAAAAATATTTTAATACGTTATATATATTTCAAATTTTCTTTTTTTCCTAAAGAAAACTATTTGATTACTATATACTATTTTTGTTTTTTTATGTGATTTTTTTTTTTTATTTATTCAAATATATACATTATCATCTTACTTTAATTTGAAAATAATTTAGCTTTCAAATTTTTCTTTTATCCTAAATAAATGATATTCCACCACACAAGTATTTAATAACTATTTTAGATCACAAATTTTTTAAAAAAAATTAAAAAATATTGTGTCAAATCAGAAAATATCACAAAAAATAAGATAAGAGTAATTAAGTACGACTAATACCCCTACTAGGAGATAGCATTAGTTAGCCCTTTGTTTTTGTCTCTCTAATCCAATTAAAGTGCTATAATACTCGATTATTTATTATTTTTCAACTCTAATTAATTCTCAATAATAGCATATAAAAGTAAAATAAAATGCTTTACATATATTAAATGTGATTGTCCAAGTACATGCATAGATTAAACCCATCTTTGAAAGTGCATGGACCATAGAGATTAATTGACAATGAATTTTGACTAGGACGCCTCTTAGTTTTATATCTATAGTATTTGAAACTCCCAGAGGAACAAGTCAAACAATAGTAGTATTTTCTTTTTTAAAAAATGACGTAGTTTGACTTGACACATAGTTTAAGAGAATAAAAATAATTTTTAAATTTTATGATTTTAAATTAAAATTATGTTAAATATATCAAATATTTTTTAATCTTATGATTTTAAATATGTCACGTGAAAAGTTGAAAATAAAATTTCATCAAAAAAGAAAATAAATTATTATTTTTTAAATAGATAAAAAAATTAATATGTTTTTTTAATGGAGAAAGTAATAGACTGGGAACTCTAACCACCCCAATAATAATCCAATTGTCAAGGAGAAAAGAAACTTCGTAATCTGTCTCATTAAACACGTTCGTTTTCTTCGAGAAAAGATAAGATAAGCGAAATTTCCTTGAAAGCATCAGATTTTGTGCGGATCCGACATGGCATTCCCCACATATTAGGAACGCCAACGTTGTCTTTCACCACGACTATTAGCTGTCAGATATGGTACCACTTTACAAATTGCCTTTTTCATTTTCAATTTCAATTTGAATTTGATTTAAAAAATTAAGAGGGAGATATTTTTTTCAGCTTTGTCTAATATTAATTACCCCATCATTTACTACTTCTTAATTTTTGTATCAATTTAATAAGGGCTAAGTAAAGTTTGACGGAGAGAGTACTTAGTATATATAGGTCTTTGAATATAGACCCTCTTTTCAAAAAATAATAATCTACTTTCATATTTACAATGTTTAAAAGTGAATGATCCATTTCTTTTTGTCAACACTTTAATTACATTTTTCTATGTAACGTATTTAAAGTTACAAGATTAAGGGATATCTGAATGAAAAAAGATAAAAAAAAATACCTCTCA
>DF357751.1:53216-77134 GCA_000787875.1 Solanum virginianum
ATATATATATATATATATATATATATATATATATATATATATTTGAAAATTGATGATGATGTGCTCTCTTTATCCTTTATGTCTTCCACTGATAGTAGAATGCCTAGATGAATGAATGTGATGAGACCGAGTGGTTCGCTTGGGGACTAGTAATAGTCTCTAAGTGCCGATTATGTCTTGGGTACCCTCCCGAGGCATGACATATACTACATTCAAATTTTAGAATCAATATTCTTACTAATCGTAAATTTGAATATGAATTCTTTTACACTTGAAAATCACATGTGATAAATTATGACAACAAACAATTCAAAAATTGAAAAGACATAGTAAAACATATTACTATAATAAAAAATTAATTACTACAAAATAAAAAATTTAAAAAGTCATATAAATTACTACTTATATATAAGAGAACAAGGCAGTAGCTTCCAGTCGCAGCTACCTGCTTGAGCAACTTTCAGTTGTTCTGTTTACTTTAGCTGTCTGCTTTTTCACTTTTATTATATGGAGCCAATAAAAAATATTTCGTGAACTTTTTAATTTAAATTTTTCAAGGCAGTTGCTTATTGACGTGTCTGCTTAAATTAGTCTATAATATTTCTTTAGCCGCTTCAATTATAATTTTACAATAATTTTAGAAATATAGATAAAAAATCTATCGAAGTTACATAAATCGAAACTAAAAAATAATTTATATTGCAGCCTTTGGTGAGCCAACAAAAAATAATTTGTGGATTTTTTAATTTCATCTTTTTAGGGCAGTTGTGTATTGACATGTCTGTTTCAACAACTTTATAATATTTCATTAGCTGTTTCAATTATAATTTTACGATATCTTCTAAAATATATAGGAAGAATCTATCGATGTCATATAAATCAAGACTAAAAAATAATTTATAATTCGGCTTTTCGTGAGCCAACAAAATAATTTATGAGGTTTTCAATTTAATTTTTTAAAGCAGTTGTGTATTGATGTGTCTGCTTCAATAACATCATAATATTTCTTTAGCTGCTTTAATTATAATTTTATAATATATTCAAAAATACATAGAAAAAATCTATCGATATTTCATAAATTAAGATTAAAAATAATTTATATTGGATCCGTACTAGTCGACCTTGGCCACTAGTTAAATAAAGAAGTAATAGTGATTACCTTCCCTCCACGTCATTAGTGATTACTTCGTTTCACGTCACGTCTATCGTCTACTATTATTTCTAATCTCTATATAACTAGATGGACACTCATTTGTCTAATAAAGTCGTGGAAAAGAGCAAAAAGCATCACCAGGTGAGCTCCTCAAAGGTCTTTTTCGTATGGTTTTGTGGGTGTGTATATATATATATATATATATCGTACGAGTTTAATATATATTAATATATTTTAATTTTAATTTATATGATATTAATAGATTTTTATATATATATATATATTAAAATTTTTAAATTGTTAATTATTGCGACTTATTTTATTTCAATTTATGTTATACATATAAAATTTGAGAGTCAATCAAAATTTTATTTATTTTTTATTATTAATTATTATAATTTATAGTATGTTTACATAATTTTATATAATATATATTACTCTCTACGTTCCAATTTTGTAAGGCAGTGAAGTTTCAAGAATTAAAATTTTAAATTGATAATTATTGTGGCCAAAGTGCATCATTTCAAGTTATGCACATAAAGTTTTCAATTTATTTATATTATATTTTTTTTAAGAGTGTTTTTTTTTACATTAATATAATCATTGAAAGATATTAAATAGTTATTTAGTTTTATTTATCTAGTTTAAAAAGAAAGACATAATTTATAATTTTGTATTTATTTTATCCTAATTCCTAATTCTAATATTTACACAAGTAAAATAATTGATTAGGATTATATAGTAAAATCACAGTTGAAGTATCTAAAAAATGACTTATGAGGGTTAATACTCTAAAACTATAATTGAAGTAGCTGAAGTAGGCACATCATTAAGCAATTATCTTAGAAAGATTAATTAAAAAGCCCACAAAATATGAGTCTCATATAATTAGGGAGATGAAGTAGACAATCCAAATAGATATGTTGATGGAGAACTGTTTGTGTGTTAAATTTTAATTTTATGTCCAAATATTGAATCTTGTTATTCCCCTTGTTTTAATTAATTTCTCTTCGAATAATCTTTCTGTTCTAGTCGGATAATTCTTTTATTTTAATATTTCTCATGATGTTTTAACACCTCATAAGATTAAAAGTGGCCATATTTTTGCTTTAATTTAATCTAGTGAAATTAAGACACATACATGAAAATGAAAAGAGAAAGTTAAAGAGACATACATTTTCAGTATAACATCATAATGTTCAAAAATCTAAATTATCTTTCACATTATGTCAAATTAAACTAAAACAGCTAATAGGGGTTTGAACATGAATGAAGTGATATTCAAAATAAAATAATACAATATTTTGAAGTTCTAAAACTGAAAAAGGAAAAAACAATTAAATCAAGTCATTCTTTTGGTTTTGTAATCATTTTGATCAGTAGATATCATGAATACTGCTACTGTTGCTAAGTCATTGGGAGTGAGGAAAGGTGCATGGACTGAAGAAGAAGATTTACTATTGAGGAAATGTATGGACAAGTATGGTGAAGGCAAGTGGCATCTTGTTCCCACTAGATCAGGTAAGCTTACTAATTCCTGCTGTCGGAAGTGAAATTAGAATTTTAATTTTATACTAACGTAATAATTTTAAGTGATAGTAAGTAAATTTTTATTTTAATATTTATATATATTTAATTGATATTATAGAAATATTGTAAATTATACTAGTACACAATTATAAATAAAGAAAAAAATACAAAAATTTTATGAGATTCAGTTAGGTCTAAATTTATCCTATGGAGAGTTTTAATTTCTATTAGAATTAGGTCTTATCTTTTATAGTGGAAACATCTCTTTTTTATTTTTCATAATGCCTAAATTTATCGATCGAGACTACATTGGTTATTGATCAAATCACCTGAATTATTATGTGTAACTATTTTCTTCATATCAACTAGCTATTTATATAAAATATCATAAATATAATGATGTCTTATTATCATATGTTTTGTCTGCTCGAAGCTTTGTAGCCATATAGCCACTTTCACTATCTTCATAATTGTCACATACTCAGTTTTTGTGGTAGACAAAGAAACACTAGATTGCAAAACTGTCTTTCAACTAATGACACTACTAGAAGAGTGAAAATATAACATGTCACAAATCTTTTCTTATTTAAGTCCCTTTTGAAATTCGAATTTGCATAACCTATTACTAATTTTCTTAGCTTGTCTTTGAAAAAGCCAAGCCTACATCTATAATACCCTTTCACTTCATTGCTTGCCAATATTTTTAATGGGACATGTCATGTATTTACTCATAACACTAATAATATGTGATATTCAAACCATTGCATACATAATGTTACCGATGATACTCGAATATGGAATAGTAGACACTCAAAGATTGTATACTGTCTTTTTTTAAGTTCACTTTTTTTTTTAATTCTTTCAACCCTTCTAAAAAGCTCCACAACTCTTATAACATCAAAGATGATCTCATTCTAATCTTTTATAAATAGAAATTTGATCCCTAATTGAATTTTTTAGTTCATACTTTGAAGACATCTTAACCCTTGATTATATGCGAAAATTCTAGCCGTGCTCTAATATCAATTATTACCGAAATATCATGGATCAACTGCACATGCACAAACACACACAAAAAAAAAAAAAATAACACAAGGATTTAATGGATTTGAACTAAGCCTAATTCTCCAAACATAGCAAAGAGAGTTTTTCACTATGAAAAAAATACAATACTTTCAGGCCTTAGAACTGCATTAAGGATCCCCTATGTCCTTTAGAATTCCTAATAATATCGCTATATATAGATCTCAAATAGTCTCAAACTTATGAGGAAAAAGTTCTCCCAATCCCACAAGAACAATATATTACCTTCCCAAACCAAGGCAAAGGATCTTCTAAACCAATATATACTATGAGTTTCGTAAATAATATACAAGCAAAAAATTCATTACATAATTAATCATAAATATATTATTTGTGCAAAATTTAGTAAATTTAATGGAATCTGCATGTGGACTACTGACTCTGTCCCTCACTATTACTATTTTTTGTACCTTTGTTTGTTCTTTAATTTTCATTTGTAGGTCTAAATAGATGCCGAAAGAGTTGTAGACTAAGATGGTTGAATTATTTAAGACCACATATCAAAAGAGGTGACTTTGCTCCGGACGAAATAGATCTCATTTTGAGACTTCATAAGCTTCTAGGCAACAGGCAAGTTCATGTTCAAACACATCTATTCATGTCTTATAATTTTTCAATGGTGAAGTCAATTTTTTTTAAGAATATTTAAAAATTAGTATATACTTACGAAAAGTAATTTCTGACATAAAAACTTAATATAATTTTCTCTATACACAATATATATAATTTGTCAACAATAATGTTCAGCTGATACTCACTACTGCTCTTCTAAGACCAACCAAATATATTATTTCCTCTTATCTCATTGTTTATATCCTTTCTAATTTCTTATCTTTATTAATCTGTGATTTTACTTTTCTTTTTATTTTGTTTAAAATATTTATCATCTTTTTATTTTGAATAAATTTTAGTTCTAACATTCTCATTTTATATTTAATGATATTACGTATTGCTCTATATTATAGAATAATAGGAAAGTAGGAAACCATGATATCTTTATGATTGAAAGTTTAAAGATATATTTTGAATATATCATTTATACCTTACAAGAATACAAAAGCAAAAAATCTTTTTTTGCATTCATAAACTTCTTGTCACATAAAATAAAAGGAGCATATATTAGTTTGTTAAAGAGTAAACCTTTTTTATATTTAATTTTCTTATCTTTATATTTTTACTTCATATTAAAAATACATATCTTTATTAAAGTAACATCATGGTATTTTACATTTTACAATTATATACTTCTTTCATTTAAAAAAGAATGACTTGCTTTTTTTTTTAGTCCGTTTAAAAAAGAATAACTTTTTTTTTGAACACTTTAGCTTCAACTTTTCACATGATATATTTAAGGCCACAAGATGACAACGCATATTGACATATTTGGCATAACTATAATTTAGAACCACAAGATTAAAAATCTTTTTTATTTTTTTAAATTTCGTGTCAAATTAAGTTAGATCATTTGTTTTTAAACGGTGTAAGTATTCAAGAGATTAGGAAAACATAACATACAACTAATCTTGGACAAGCCTCGTGCTTTTCAGCAAGTGTTTGTGATATTACCTTTTCATAATTATTGAATAGAACAATCAGCACATGTATTGCTCTTTTAGGTATCTGTCAACCAAAATCATTAAGCTTTCCTATACATGTGGATATACATATCTTTTACTTTTCATATTTTATACTTTGTGGTTCACTTTGTATGGGTTTGGTTTCCTTAATACATGACGTGGACCATCTTCCAAACTTGTGTTGATGAACTCTCTTTTTTTAGCCCAAAATCTATCAAAAACAACATAGTCCTCTATTTTTCACAAGATAGGGTAATTAGAAATCTGCGTACATACCATTATTTTCAGAACCCACTTGATATTGTTGTTGTAGTAATTAAGTTATCTTTGATGCCATATTTTTTGCTTTAGATGGTCACTTATTGCTGGAAGATTTCCGGAAAGAACAGCAAACGATGTGAAAAACTATTGGAACACACACATACAAAAAAAGTTAACAAATTCGCGGCCTCAGATGCAAGAGAGAAAGCACAATAATGCCCTCAAGATCACCAAAAACACCATACTAAGACCTCAACCTCGACCTCCACCTCCACCTCCACCTCCACCTCCACCTCCACCTCGGACCTTCTCAAGTGCAAAGAATGTTTCTTGGTGCACCAATAAAAATATGAATATCACAAACACATTAGATAAAGATAACGAACGCCACAAAGAAATTGGAGTAAATACATGTGAGAAGCCAAAAGGTGATGCAACATCGTCGTCTATAGACGATGATGGAGTTCAATGGTGGACAAGTTTGCTGGAAAATTGCAATGAAATTGAGGAAGAAGCAACAGCAGTACTGAGCTTTGAGGAAGAAAATAAGTTTTTACCAAATTTGTTGCATGAAGAAAATAATTCACCACCCATGCAACAAGGACAAAATGATGGTTGGGATGACTTTTCAGTGGATATTGACCTATGGAATCTATTTAATTAGTTTCATCAAAGACATATTATTGATGGTATCCTAGGGATTAGGGATACATTCTATTACTATTCCAAGTACAAGTAGGGTCTATTACTATTGTCCTATTTTAGAACCCAAGTTATTAAATGCACATTTTGCGCGAGTACCATGACATCACACTTATATATTATATATAATATAATACATTACGTGCTATCTTAAGTTATCCTTTTTATTTTTAAGGGCATCTTCAATTCACAACATCAAACTTTATACTAAAATGATCGGGGTTAGCATTAGTGTAAATTAACTCTAACCTACTGTACTAAATTTTACATAAAAAAAGAAATATTTTTCTCTCTCGTTATGATAATTATTTTTCTTAGTTATTTCATTTATATTTTCTTATTTCATAAAATAAATTCTTTCTAGCTAAAACATTTATCATATATAATTCATATTCTTTTCTTTTATAATTGTTTAATATAAAATAATTTTTTATAATAAAAATTTCTAAACAAATATTATACCTTATACATAATAATGGATAATATAAATAAAAGTAAAATCATGCATTAATAAAATAGAATTAAATTAACATTATGTAATTAAAAGGTTTATTTTTAAATTCTACATAAATATTCAATATTTTGAGCAGTTGCAATCACAGTCGCAATAATTTTTGGCTCCATACAATCCATATTTTAATAGTATTGACGGATCTGGAAAGAATTTGTCAGATTATTAAGTTATTATTTTAATTTTATTATTATGCTTTGCTGTACTTTTTAGAATTATTATGCATTTTATATTTCAATTTTAATGTATGTCAATTGTTAACTAATTAAATAGAGAAGAAATTTATCTAAAACATACAATTTATATAATGTTTAACTAAAAAATATAATAAAATAATATTAAAATATTTAATAAAATGAATTGATGTGATGAATGGTGTTACACCAAATTTAGTATAACACTATTCATAGTGTAGAATATAATATCGAATTGGAGATCCAAAACATCAAATTTTACATCAATATAAGATTTGGTGTAAAATCTAATCTTGAATTTAAGATGGTCTAAGAGTTAATTTTTGTATTAATAATTAATTCAGTAAGCAAAATGAATTATATCAGAAATTACAAATCAAGGGGTGCTAAAATCTCCCCTACTTACAGTTCAAACATGAGATGGTAAGTGTACCTAAGGTTAGGTTAAAGTAGCTTTAGCCTTTTAAGACAAGGGGTTTGATAGTGAAAATTTTTATTTTCTTTATGGTTGAATTTAAATTCATAAATTTTTGAAATTTAATTTGAAGTTGAATTTTATAATTTTAGAAAAATAACAAGAAATTATTTTTCACCTTTCTCACTCCAAATTACTCACACAAGGTCAAAAAATAATTCCAATTTTCAAATATTATTTTCACTTTAAAAATAAAAACTATTTCTTTCAAATTTCACAATGATTTGAATATTTTTTTGAGACACTTAAAGACATATTTGTTTGCACTTTGTAGAGATCAGAATTTGATTGATTTAGAAATGTTGTTATTCAATATATTTTTATTTATATCGAGGTCGGTCTAAGATTTAAGTACTTATCTGGTTTGAATAGAAGATCTTGATTTTTTTAAATTTTGAACAAAATTTTTATATCACTAAAAGATATTTCTGTATGGATAATTTTCACCATCACTGTCTACAACCGCCAACTACCATGGATCGTATAATGGTGGAACATGGGTGATGGTTTTATGGAGGGCAAAGGTCTCGATCTGCGATTGCTGCCTTCAAGGAATATCCCCAAAACATGTAATCCCTCTATCCCATTTTATGTGACACTCTTTTCTTTTTAGTCAGTCCACTAAAGAATGTCATGTTACTAAACTAAGAAACAATTTAACTTTAAAATTCTCATCTTATCCTTAATAAAATGATTTTCAACCACACAAATATCTATGAATAATTTTAGACCACAAGTTTTAAAAGTCTTCCTTTTTTTCTTAAATACCGTGCCAAGTTAAATAGTGTCACATATAATGAGACAGAGGGAGTATAATATATGCATACTAATTGTATAATTAGTGCATACTTATATATTTACATTTTCTATACATATTTTATACAACAACTATACGATTTGTCTATGTAGAATACATTTTCCATACATATACAGTAGTGATACATTTTGTGTATAATAATGATACCAATTTTATACATATGTTGGAAGTAGTTGAAAAAAGCTAGGAAATGAAATTATTTTTAGAAGACTAAAATAATATCTTTTTGGCTTGGTTCATCCAATGTCAATAGGTTCACCCGGATGGCCAATTCTTATTTTATCCCATAATTTTTGGAAAAACTACTTACAATGACATAAATGTCTCTATTATATTTTCTAATTTTTCTTATAATTTGAAATAATTATGTATCGTCTCACTATTTGATAATTTTGTACTAGATTTCATGTCAAATACATCTAGATACATATATTTTTCTACTAAATATATTTTAAAATACAAATAAACAAAGAGAGAGGCCAGTAAGATAGGATAGAGGTGAGTGAGATAGGACTCAGGAGGGAGATGAAAAAGAGAGTCACCGTATCTCAGATACATGTGAATCACACTGATACTAGATACATACATGCATTTGGGATACTATGTACGGACATTCCAAATATATTTTGAAATACAAATATATAAGGAAAGAGACGATCGATATAGGAGAGAGACAAGCAAGAGAGTCAGTGCATGCCATATATATGTGAATAATCCACTTGGATATCAGTGTATCAAGATTAAATTACACCTAATTTTGATTCTAAGTGTGTGTATATATATGTGGATGCACCATATCATGTATGGTGGCTAAAACTTGGCATGAATGATAATTTCAAAAACTCACATAAAAGACATGTAATTAGGCACTAATCTAGTGAAATGTATAGTGTTTGCCCTTATTATTAAGGATACAATAAACAATGATTTCAAAATTCAAAATTATTTCTCCACGTGAATGCCTTTTAAATACATCAGAAAATCATATTGATTTTGCAATTCATTACGTATTATATTTTGCATGAAAGGCTCTCTGATAAATACCCTATAATGAGAGCCTCAAACATGACTTACAAAATATTGTGGATATAACAAGACAATTTCCAGTAGAGACCAACAGCTCGTAGTAAATGGTCCTGATCTCTAGTTGTGTTTTACTATTGTTATTGGTTTCAATTATAGTAAAAAAGGTAGCTGATTCTTTCTGCCTACCTAAATCTTGGTTGACAGAGTTACATAGTATCAATGCTTGTGAGAGGTAGCAAATATTCATGTGCGATAGTTTGAACATTACCATTATAAAAAATGATATTTATATTTAGTATTTATGTATATGTATGTTTGTGTGTGAGTGTGTGCACGCTTGCTTTAGTTTAAGGTGACAAAACTACGCTATTTGATTTCTTAATTCTTAAGTGCACTTCAGTGTAGTCATCAAGACTCTAAGATATACTTTTTCTAGCCATTGAGCCTCTCTTGAAGAGGCAAAACTAAACGATTGATATTTTACTTTATTGTAATTTTTCTTTTCAATTTCTTAATGAGTTTGGACTAAATATACATATTTTGTTTATCCTCAATTTGCTTTCTGTTTCCATTAAAACTCACGTTTTATTTGTGCTTAAAGCCTCAATAGATCTTTAGAGCTTTTTTGTGCTTTTTGCTTTCATCGGTTGGTCATTGCTTTTATAATAATCTTCGGCTATATGTATCACATTTTCGGTAGAAAAACTAAAAGAAGACAAATATTTACATGTTTGATGAAAGTGTAAATGTGTAAAACGAAAATGTTAAATTTTCTACCCCCATGTACAGATACATTGCCTTTGATACATCCGTCGATGTTTTGGTCCTAGTCTGGAGAGTTTCAGAAGCAACAACTACTCTCTCTTGTTGGCTCTTCTTGTTTCTGTATCAATATATTTTTCTTCCCTGGAACAGATCCTTGTTCCAGAAGACTAGGCACTTCCATTATCTGGGCAAGTTGTCCACAATTAGAAGATTAACAAAATTAGAATATTTGAATGTCTTGTCATGTATAAAAATGTCAGCAAGAGATATTCTTGTGCACTTTTCAAGTACTACATATGATACAATTCTTCAGCGGGAAAACATGGCATGCTAGACATATCAAAATGAATATCACTGAGGTGCAAATTCTACATGTTTTATGGAATCCCTTTGTCTTCCCTTTTTTCTATTTTGATATGTTGGACCAATTAATCAAACCAAGGGGTCGTTTAGTGTGAGGGATAAAAATAATTAGTTCTCGACAAAAAAAATAGTCTAGATAAAATTTTGATGTCTTGTTTGATTGCCAAGTTTGGGATAATTTATCTCATCGATTATACCAGAGAGATGGAATAAGTTGTCCCATATACATGGTGGGATAAGTTATTCTAATTCCAGGATAGCTAATCTTAGGATAATATAACTTGTTCCCGACCAAACGACTCCTAAAAGTTTTCCTTAAACTACCTAATAATATAAGCATTCCTATCATATTTACTAATTCTCCTATAGTTTAAAATAACTGCATACTATCTCACTAATATATTTTTGCTACCAGATACATTTTGAAATACAGATATATAGGGAGAGAAGCGAGCGAGAGAATAGGTATATCCTAGATACATGTAAATCTAGATACATGTATCTAAGAATACCAAATATATTAAGGAGAGAGGCAAGCGAGATACTTAATGTATACCAGATACATGTCATTCAGCTCATACACAGTGTATTTGGAACAAATTACACCCAATTTTGACTTGGTATATTCGAGATACTTGTATCTGAAAGGCCCAAATACATGTATTTGGAGACTGAAATTTGGCACAAATATATAATAATGTCGAAACCACACGGGAAGGTACATAATTAGGCCCTAAACTAGTGGGATTTGCTCCGGTTATATAGAACATCTCTTTTGAATCATATAGGGAGAGTAAAGGGAGTATGAGTACCTTTAATGCGAGCTCTTCAAAGCAGTGTTCTACATTTGCTCTGGTTTTAGCACTACATTCAATAAATAAACTTCCAAGATCTTTTGCTAGAGCAACACCTTCCTCCCTGCTAACAGCTCTCTCAGATTCCTGAAATTCCATATCAATCAATCTCCATATATAGTGACTCGAACAAATATAAACGTAAAGATACCAAGTAACAAATATCCAAAGAGCGCAACGCAGAAAGAGGGTACAAAATGGTTTAATCTTGCAGAGGACTTACTCTGTCAACTTTGTTTCCGACCAACATCTTAACACAATCCTCATTAGTAGAATAAAGTTCTACCTCTTTTGCCCAAACATCAGACAGGTTTGTGAATGTGTCTCTCCTTGTCACATCATAAACTGTTTGGATTATTATAAACACAAACACAAATTCAGACAACAAATAAATCCAGAAAATGATGCAACTAAGAAAGCTTGATGTTGACAAGCATTTGAAGGCTATACAGATATAATGAAAACCCATAATTTTGGATGTCGTCATATGTTTCCATTAAATTCTTGTTACAGCCAATCAGCATGAATATGCTGTTTGGGTCGAAATAACCAAGCGTCATGCAATAGCTAACAAAGTAAATCTTGAACGACGATAAATCAGACAACAAGGTGAAGTAAACTAAAGAGGCATAATACTTTAATATGGCTTGGTCAATTGGCCTACATATGAAAAAGCTAATATAAAAAGGTATAAAACCATCCTGAGAATGATCTTTCCTTAAACAAGACTCTTTTAGTGACTACATCGTGGATCTTATTGTGTTGTAGTCTGAAAGGACGATCTTCAATTTATATAAGTCCAAAACTTTTTATCCAAGAAAAGAAATTGAACTTCAACAATGGTATGATAGGAGAAAGAAATATAGAATGATATCCTGGAGCTAGCAGTGAGAAGACATAACATACCAAGAATGATCCCCTGAGCACCTCTGAAGTAGGAGCTTGTCAATGTCCTGAACTTTTCCTGTCCCGCTGTAGAAGATATGTTTAAGAAAAGTTATAACCTGGTCTAGAAAACTTCAAAAAATGTGCGTCAACTCTTCCATACAACTGGGAAAAACAAAAGCGCCTTCGTGTTGAATTATCACAGAAAAATATTATATTAGGTCTCATACTTCACTAGGCCGATTTAACAAAGCTACGCCCTTACATTTGCAATATTAGGCTTGATCCTGAAATCAATTAAGGAAATATGTTGAGGCATTTAAGGGGGGGAAAGTGGCTTTTAATCTACCTTCAAAATGTAAAAATGTTAGCTTTGTGTTCCATCTCATTACGTGATAGAATGGCTTTGATCTCTCTGTCAACATACAGCCATAAACAGCAGATAAAAAAGTTCATAGGATCTGTCTAATGTCTACAATCTTGCCATTTTTTTGTTTTCTGGTTTTCTTTTATGGAAGTACTTATATAATTCGTATGATTTTATAATGAGAGAGTGTGGGTGGGTGGGTTTCTGATTGCATGGACATATGTTAGCATATTTGGACATGGATAAAACTTCATATTCTGCTTGATAATAATGTCGTTGTCGGAGCAGATAGATTGTTTTTTTTTTAGGTTCCCCAGCTGGTATCTGGTGCACGTATCGGGGCTTGGCTAAATCAAGATTCGAGGTGGGATGTCCATATTGGAGGGCAAAGCGCTCCCTAACAAAGAGAAGCAGATAGATTATGATGAACACAGCCAAAGTCTTAGCTGTTAGAGAATACAAGAAATCATACCGGTGTCCCAAATGGTAAGCTTCAATCTTTTCCCACCAACAGTGAGCGTCTTGATTTTAAAATCGACACCTAGTCATTGGAAAGTCAAGTCAGAAAAAATTACTATCATATGAAGTCCTATAAAATTAAAAATCTTGAAAGTGTTAGTATATCAGCAATAAGCAAGAACAGACACAAAAGAAAAATAACTGAGCAAAGTACGTTTAACTTCTAGCTTGTTTCTCCTCCTTTTTCTTTTAAAGATTTACTTTATTCTTTGCTAATCATAGGTGTCTCCATGAAGATTTTGATGTTTAAGCATCCTAATCCAAAATTATATTATGAACAATTTAACATGTTGTTTCTTCCATATGAGATACAAATTAGTGTTTTGACATTATTTTATTCCACATTACATATTTCAAGAGTCGATTTAACTCAAACAACAACAACAAATCCACTGTAATCCCACAAGTCGATTCAACTCAAAGAAAGCTGAAATTGATACTTGGTACAATCATATGAATGAACAAGGACTTAGGTGGACTATAAACTTTAACATAGAAAGCTACTCCTGGCATTCTCAGTAATGAACGTAAACGATGAAATAGAAATTCAGCATGAAGTAAAGCAACAAGCAGTCATCATGTATAGCGGAGAAGCTTAAAATCTGCATGATAAATACAATGAAAACTTGAGGCAATAAGAATCCACAAGTCAATTAAAGCTTGATCATTCAAAAATTAATTAAAAGTATGTTTGCGTTATAAAACATGATTTTTCCATCAACCAACTCACTGGAAAAATACATGCTGCGGGAAACAGATTAATATTGAAAATAGTGATTCTTTTAAGTAGTGCTGCAACTAGATGAATACCAATGGTAGGGGTAACATCGTCAACATAATTAGAAATGAAACTGAGGAGCAAGCTGCTCTTCCCAACTCCTGAATCACCGATTAATAATATCTTAAATGACAGATCATAGCTGCTACTGCTCTTCACGGCTGTTGATGATCCCATTATTCTCTTTCTCCTTTGACCGATGAAAAACAAACTCTCTCTAGTTCCACGGAGAATAAAGATGCAATAAAATCCTATGGCATCGACCGTTTGCCCTTTATGTATATATAGAGAGATAAAGTGATTGTACAGCTATATGTATGTATAGGTTTTAGAGGGAGAAAGAAACAATATGGGTGGTTGAAGAGTAAGGACAATGTAATGTCATTGTAAGTTATGCTTATTCTTTCCCCCTTTCTTCTTCTTTCTTGCTTTGAGGGGCATTGAGGTAAATATAGAGTGTATAAGGGGTAAAGGGTTAAATCTATGAGGTTCCAACAACAGAACCACTTTTTAACATATCAAAATTGATTTAAACTTTAACTTTATAGTATATTTTAATATGAAAATATCATTTGAACGATATACTCTCGGATTAGGGCACCTAATGCCAGGGATGGAACCGGCATGCGGATTCCGTTGAATCTATAGATTTTGTTCATCTTGTGTTAATAAACTCATTAAATATATTTGTACAAATATTAAATTTAGAACTCAATTATTATCACCTAAAATCGTCAATACTATAAAATTCAGAACCTATAAAGGTGAAATCCTAAATTCGCATCTGGCAAATGCCTCCACTATCATCTAGCCCTGGATTTGCTTTTGTCTAGGCATGGATCATGGATTTTGCTGTTTCATGCATCTTGGTGGTCTCTGGAGGCAAAAAATGTGATAGAATTCTGGCTTCAAATAAATTGTCCTGGTGTATATTGAAAACTACCATTTATAGGAATTTCAATCAAGATACCTGAACGAGGCATTAGTTCATTCTCGAGTTCTTTCTCAATTTTCAGGAGCCGAATCTGAGTTAGTAAGATATATTTATACTTGAATTGTCACTGAATCAATCCACCTTCTTCTTGGCAGATCCTTTTCATTTATGTATCTATATATTTTTGGCGATGTATTGGGAACTTAGCCTGACTGCTTCAGGTGTATCCAGATCGCTAACCTCCATTTCGACTTAAAAGTTGCCTTTGTACTAAATTGAATTCTAGTCAGTGTGTTGATGGTATCTGCATAGTAGTAAACAGAAGTCCAAACTGCAGAAAAGTCACTGAAAACACCAAATGGCACTAAGTAGAGTGGAGTTTTTCTATTGTTACCAGAAGAGTTCAAATTTATTTTCTTCCCAAAAAAGAAGGAAATCACTATACATAATCGGTCTTGTGTATTCTCAACAAATGCAAACATGAGATAAGTATCTGCTAACTACAAACAAGTCATCGGTTAATCCCTTGTTTGAGGATAAGTATGAGGTATAAACGACAATATACAAACTCTTCTACTTTACTATTGAATGGGCAGGAAACACCTTTCGAATGAACTGTAAGAAACGCTGTGAATAAAATGTTGGCTCTACAGCAGAAATGGACACAGAATCAAACAGAACTGATTTGTATGCATGTTCTATTTGCTTACGGAGATTGTACTTTTGCAATATGTCAATGATGCCGACATATAATACAACATCATATACTTCAAGAAACATCCCTGTATCGCCTTTCCTGGGTATATGCTCTGCCCTTGCTGGCATATTCACTCCAAGCTGAATCTGGAGCCTGCTTATGGACACAAAAGAATGGACTTTTTAGAAAATATCAACAAAAATAGTGAACTAAAAAGGTTCAATTAATCAAAAACTATTTTACAGGTAAAATAACCAAAATCTTCATTCTTTAACATGAATGTATAGGATACATGAACTTTCATGCAGGCTCAACTTTTAATTCTGTTTTATTACAGGGTTTTGAGAGTTATGCACTCGTAATAAACAGTACTCCCTCCGTTTCAATTTGTTTGTCTTACTTCTCTTTTTAGTCTGTTTCAAAAAGAATATCTCAGTCCCTTGGTAACAACTTATTGATTTTAACTTTCCAGGTGACATGTTTAACATTACAAAATTAAAGGGCATTTAGATACATTCTACCTATCTTTAATTTAAGACCATAACATTCAAAAGTTTTCTTTGATTTCTTAAACTCTATCCCAAGTCAAAACACGATAAACAAATTGAAACAGAGGCAATAGTATTCTTAATGCTTATTAGTCGTTGCGGTGTGGTTCTATTAAACTATTGAGTGTACATTATCATAGCATGGTTTTCTAAGCGTGCTTAAAATGCACTAACAAAAGGAAAGTTAGCATTCGAGCTTTCTGAAAGTACCTTGCCGTCCCAGGGAGGAGGAGATCCACTTCTTCCTTGTCGCCGGTGGCAGATGATGCTCGCAATCGTCTGCCTCTGACATGAGAACCCACTACTACACAATTATCATCTACACCACGAGGGACTAAAACAAGGCCTTGGGGTGATATTTCATCCTCCAGAGACTCTGTAATTAACAAAAGAAGAATATGTTCAGAAATAGTGATCAGCTCTTGAGGCAAATCCATAATTTTTAGTTTATGTGCTGTGGACCACAATCCTTTTTTGTTTACTGGGTTCTGTATAAGATTATCTATACATAGTAGATATATTTCTACACAAAAACAAAACTAGAGCCAAAGATATTGGGTTCTGTCGAACCCCTAATATAAATGTGGCTCCACCTATGTCGATCACGTGCCACCACAGATTAGAAAGGGAGATCAGTAAATATACATTAAAGAAACTATTATGCTTTCTGCCCCATAAAAATCACCTACCATTTTTCACTATAATTGAACCAATAACAATAGTAAAAGCCAACTACAGATCAGGACCTTTTACGAGCTGTTGGTCTCACCTTTGCCTAAGTGTTGAAAGAAATTTCCTTTAGTCCGCTGGCTGTTCCATAGTCTTTCAACATTTCTAACTCGTCCATACTCAGCACACAACCAAATCAGAAAGTTTGTCTATTTTGTACTCTGGAGTTTATTCTTTGAGATTAGATTGGTGTTCCGGGCACTTGTAAATAAGTATTCTCTAGACTTAACTGCTGTTCAGATCTTGCGGACCAGTTCAATTAAAAGACACCAGACACTGAATTTTACCCGGTTTCACGTGATAAGCCTCAGAGTTGTTCAACCACATAATTACTTATAATCTTTCAGAAACAAACCTACCATGTTCTGCAACAATTCCCAATCCTTCTGCTGCTGTACGTCCACTAGACGAGATGGGTGATCGTAGATGCTGAGGCACTCTATAATGAACACCTAACAAGAGGCTGTAATCCATTATGTGTTGCTGCTCCAAAAAATTGCTGTCAATCTCTATCTGCCTGTACAAGTACATGGATATTAACAAACAAAACGAGAGCATTTAAAAGGATTTGAAATGAAAAGGCAAATATATTTCAAATCACTTATCCAACTATTTCTCCCCAAAAAGAAAAAATCACTTATCCAACTAATTCAACTTTCAATTGGAACACTACTGAAAATGGTTCTCCATAAAGAAACATCAGAAATGTAGTTCTATGTTAGTACGCGACATTCTATGTTTCTATTTTAAAAGCTTAAGAATGAAATTGTGTTAAAGCTAGACAAAAGAGTTTAGGAAAGGAAGAAGTTAAGTGCATAAACATCAGAGGGAATACATGCAAAATAAGGAATACTTTACCAAGACTCACTTTAATAAAGCTTCCCGCCAAGAAGGCTCTAGATAAAAGCAGTAGTTCAAATCTAGATCCTTGAGAATTGTGTTCTCATCAATTTCGACTTTGTTTGCAGATCGTCCAAGTGAGGAACCTTTAAGATCAAATCTTCGGTGGATTCTTAACTCTGTGCAGAACATATTTCCCATTACCACAAAGCGTAACTGCAAATGTTATTGAAAAAGAAAAAGAGTTGAGCTTTTTATATGCAAGAGTTCTGGAACCAAACCACCAAATGAAGAGGACTTGGCGGAAATTAATACTACTCCATCTCATTTATATGGTTGTATTTGTGTTAAAAACATTAATTTGACTTACGGACTATAGTGATGATAGTGAAGCATATGATAAAATAACATTTGCACATCAAAGTTCAAAATTTGAATAGTTTGTTGTGAAAGTTGTACAGAAACGGAATGGAGACAAACATTTTGGGACATCCAAAATGGAATGAGTGACATATAAATTGGGATGAAGGATTTTATGATTAACTAACAATGTAAATGCATCCCTCCACCCAGGCTTTTTGGTTCTCATGCAGGTGCTAGTGCTATAAGATAAAATACAAATGCAAAAAAATGCGACCAACTTTTTATATTATGATGTATAATCAATCATATGAAAAAAAAAACAATAAAAAGCAAAAGCAAAAACCTCATTCTGCGTTCACCTTAATTTGGTTTATACATTTAGCAAAATAACTTAGATGGTTTAGTTTTTCCTTTTGATTAGTGAAGAAACATATACTTGTCACAAACTTTACTAAGATAAACATTTAAGTTGGTTATGTATTAAATATCTCAACGTGTAAGTATGTACATATCAATTTATAGTTTTTGAGCTGTGTTATATGATATTCCATGGTTACTTATTTTTCTTTTATATGATAATTCAACTTCTTACTTAAATTTGTAAGAAAAGTTTATGAAATATTGTTTTCATTATAAAACATTAAACATATTTGATGCAAAATAACTTCTTAAGTTATCCTATATTTCAGCTTGTAGAAACTCACAAGTACAAGAAAGGAATGATGAAATAATTTGAATGTCTAAATTTATACCATTTTTCCTCTCGAGGGCTTTATCATGTGAAGACCAAAGAATTTAGTGATGAGAGTATTCTCATATGCCTTGACATGACGATGATAGTTTGGAAGCATTCGCAGCAGAACCTACAAGTAAAATGCATGTGAATAAGAATGATTATCAACACTAATTGGAAAAGCTCTCTTTTCTACAGCTACAATGGGAACAAGGAAACATGCCAAGCAATAGGCGGGAAGGATAGCTCTTCGAGAAGCGTGTTGAAAGAGAAGAAGCAGAAATTCCAGATTTGATATTGCCAAGGCAATCTAATGAGATAAGTGAAACTTCAGCATGAGGAAGTACTTCAATTAGCCCTATCTCTATCTCTTAAATAATCTTTTCAAACTACATGTAGATGCATTCCCTGAACTAAACAATCATGACCACTACCACCCTGGTAAAATAGTTTAAGAGGTGGGCTGTGATACATCAAGTAAGGAGATTAATCATTTAAGCTAAGATTGCACACCTTAACTTCTGACTTCCGTAGTGTCTTAATCATGAAACGACCATCTTGAGACAGTAAAAACACGCTGCCACTTTTCCCAGGAGAAGAAAGTTCTCTAAGTGCTTCATTTCCACATATGGACATCATGTAGTCAGCAGTATCAATCTTAAATAATTCCCTCAGATTCCTACAAGAAGGTAGTTCCATTCCACTTATTCTACACATGCTTATAAATAAACAAACAAAATACCAATAATTAACTCGACTTCTATGACACCATCTGTTGCACCTAGAAAATGAATATATGAAGGGCTACAAGGGGTTGGCTCAGCTGATCAGTTGTTCAAATAAAAATGTTGGTTACACTTCTGTTATTATCAGAAGATCCTCTTTCTTTAACTGATTAACAAGGGAGAAGTAGGTCTGAGAGAAGTCATGAAATTTATGAAGTTGTGATTTATATATATACACATATATATCCTGTATACTAAAGTCACTAAGATGTACATTCACTGATCTGAATTTTGTTCGAATAGATCAAACAAGATGGTAAATGACAAACCTGAATACCATTGGACAATAATCTTTCCACTTGAAATCTTCTGATTGATGAGAAGGTGTCACCTGAGATCCTTCTTTAGGAAAATACATCCGAGAGCACGCACAAGCACCAAAATCAGAAGCTCCCACTTCTCGCCTTTGTCCCGTTGTAATTCTCCCGACACTGTATCTGGTCATATTTCAAAACTGTTCAGTATGCGTAAACTAGAAGCTTAACTGGTCATAAAGGTTGATATAGGATAAACAGGAGAACAGTAACTCTTTGTCCAGTATGATGGTCTTTTCTTTGAACCTCACATATATGGACTATGGTTTCTGTTATGTTCAATATTTGATGACAGTTACCAAGAATTATTGATGAATCAATTTCAAGGTGGAGATTACAAAGATAGGGAATGAGAAGAACGTAGTTGAAAGAAAATCACTGCACTATGCCTTATAGCATGATAGATTTGTATATTACCAGTTTATGTGTGTCTTAAGTTTGACAATCAAAAAGGAATTAATAGAAAAACAGCTCCAATAAAGCCCAGCAAAAGTCAATCTGCTATAAACATGAGGTAAAGAGAAACAGAGGAAACAAATTTTGAGCAGCCATAATTAGTGTACCTGATACCAAGCTGCAAACTAAGCATTACATTGTAACGCCTATGACCCTTGATAATTTCTTCTCCTGGCTTCTTTGATTCCCTCGCAAGTTTTCTTTGTAGCTTTTTTGCTGCTCTTCTAGTTGGTGAGAATCGATCACTTAGGACAACCTCACTGATTAGTACACCTTGCATGTATTCTCTTTCCAGAATTGGAGTATTCATATCCTTCCCCGTCTCAACATCATCTATATCATTTCCAATTACCTTCTCAATAGCTACTTCAAGACTCCATCGTCTTTCCAGAGTAACATTATTGGGGCATGACTGTTCAACATTTAACATGTTCCCCTTCGAAAGCCTGTCATATGAATGTCTTGAGGATCCTTTGTTTCCACTTACTTTGTCATTTCCCATATCTACTGAAGACGCATGAGAAATATGGGAGACTCGTTTTTGTTTTCTCAAATCTGGCAGTAATCCTTGTTTTCTCAAAGCATTGAGGTACAATTCCTGACCAGCGGTAAGTCTGCTACCGCTAGGATAAAATGTTCCTTTTCCATCTTTTAGTCCATGGGTCCATGTTCCAATATAACAGCCACCATCGCTCCAAGTATATGCACCAAGACCGTGCATCATAGCATTTAACCAGCTTCCTTCATATGAATCTCCATTGACCCAACTGAGTTTTCCCGTTCCAGAAAATGTCCCTCCCTTCATATTACCCGAGTAGACATTCCCATTCGCCCATTTATACTTACCAGGTCCTTCAGGGGTTCCTCTAATCCAGGACCCTTTAAAAAAATCTCCATTGGGATACACTTGATACCCTAAACCATGTTTGAGGTTGAACCGCCAGCGTCCCCTATAAGTCACTTTATCAGGAGCAATATGCATTCCTTCACCATGAATATAGCCACCTGAAAATTCACCATCATATACAGCACCAGAAGGCCATTCTAGTTTCCCATGCCCGTGCCTCATTCCATGTCTCCACTCGCCCTCATACCGACTACCATCAGACCAAACATACTTTCCTGAACCCTCAGGTATGTTTCCCAACAGAGATCCAGAATACGATTCCCCATTTTGTAACAAGATATCCTTAACTCTAAAGCTATGACTGACTTCACTGTTTGTCCATTTACTAGAGCCGTTATTGTCACTAATTAACACAGCATCGACAGACTTTGTCCTATCTGACAAAGAAAGTGTTTTTCCAATAATATCAACATTGACAACAGAACCAGACATGCAAAATTCCGACAAGTTTCAGTTTTATATTCGATGGAAGAGGACAAGATTCTCTCACTAGCTAAAGCACACCCCCTGTGTAAAATGATTTGATGAATTTCCTGCTTTCACCTGAAAGGCAGAAAACCAGATTAATCGAACCTGTTGGTATACAAATAGAACAAAACTACATGAGTTAAAGGGTAAAGAAACAGAAGCATGAGTCATGACGTCCCCGAAAACACCATTCATAGGGTGCATCAAACAAATGCCTTACAAATCAAGTAACATTAATATCAAATACTTTATACTCCTCCATACCAAAGGAACAAAGGAAAAAACTTGTCTTTTCATAACAAACTCACACAGTCTGTCCCAATCCCACATAAAGGAGAAGGGTTGCGGTAGGCTGACACCCCATGTAAAACTACAACAATAACAATAACAACATATCTAGTGGAATTTCACGAGTAGGGTATGGGGAGGGTGAAATGCACCCAAACCTTACCACTATCTCACAGAGACAGAGAAGTTATTTCCTGGGAGCCCTCGTCTCAAAAATCCATAAGCAGCAAAAACCCATAAGCAGACCCCATGTAAAAAATGAGTATTCATATAACTGATCCTAACTTGTTTATTTTGTTATTGTCAAAATCTTAGTGATACAACAATATCATGTTTTGTGAAAGAGAGAACTGTCTGATTAGAATTCATCTTCCCACCATCCTCTTAAATTCTGTTAGCAACATCCATTTCTTTTCTTCTTTTGATAACCATGGTCTCGATCAAACCCCGTGCACAGAGGGAGCTTTAATGCACCGCCAGATAACTCTATCCACCAAGGCTACGAGCAGAGGATTAATTTTAAACTCCTCAACACACTTCATCGACCAGCCACCCATTTCTATTGCTTAAAGCAAACTAACCTCCAACAAATGATCAACAAGGCCGCTTGTAAACAGTTTCAGAAGAATTGAAAATGAAACAAAACACACATTAAAAACGCAAAATTTTGCAGAGATTTGCTTTAAATGTATTGACTTCAATTTTTTCACGAAAAACAAAAACTAAATCTGAACGAAAAAAAAATCATTTAAATCTCAAAAAGAAACTAATCTAACAATGAAAAATCAACAATCCACTTTTTTTTTGTAGTCCAAAAAGAATTATTTAAAAATTCCACACAAACATAATATCATATGTAGAGAGAGAAATGTACCGCTAAAAGGATATCAAATGTGGAGAGATTGGAAGAAGTAAAAAGTGTCTTTCAGTTTCTGTTTATGTTTCGCTTTCTTCATGATATATGAATTCCGTTTTTTAGCAGGCCAGAAATAATAAAAAGACAACTCTGCCCATGCAGAAAGCTCTTATTTCTCTTGGAAAATTTCAGATCTCTTTTTCGGAAAGAATAACTTTAAAATATTGTTTGGATGGTTTGATTTCATAAAATATTAATATTCCATCGATAGGTGGCAGGGAACCAATAAGAAGCATTTCTGAGCCTATCAAATAAACTATAGGTTTTTCTTTTCCGTGTGACAGCAAATAAAATACAATCTATTTTTATTTTTATTTGTCCAATACTATTTTGAGATATTCAATTATATTTGTACACTTTATTAAATTAAAAAATAATTTTATATTTAATTCTTAATTTACTCTTATCATTAGTTATAGTTATTTCGCTATTACATTTTCAAAATATTGTATTTATTATATTTAAAGAATAATTTGATAAAATTATTTTTAACATTTACTATTTATTAGTTCATGTGTCAAGCTAATAAGAAATAAGTAAAGATGAATGAGATAACAGTAAATAACATTAATAGATCTTATTTAGAGGATCAAGTAGTAAGTATCTCAAATATATGTATATACATGTGAAATAATGAGCAAGTATGAAAGACCCCTTTTTATTAGATTATTTAATGAATATTGTTACTTCCCTAGGTTGATTTATTTATTTTATTTGTTTTAAAAAGAATATTTTTTATAATTTTTTAATTTTAATTTTTTACATGACATGTTTAAAATTATAAAATTAAAAAATATTTTAATATATTTTATATAATTTTTAATTTAAAATCAAAAATATTTTTTATTTTCTTAAAGTTTATGTCAAATCAAATATAAATTATTGATAAAAAGTCAAAAAATTTGATCAAATATGCTATTAACCTTAATGTAAAGAAACGAGGTCTTGATGATGTCGGCCAATATATTTAACACATAGTATTTGGTTTCTAAAAGTGTATGATGTAAATAAATAATACGCCGATTAATTAATTAAATACCTAATTTAGGATCAGATAATGTGCTATCTGCTAAATGTAGA
>DF357751.1:86823-108544 GCA_000787875.1 Solanum virginianum
ATATTTCTCGATCAGGTGCCCGAGAGGTATGATATTAGATTTTGTGCTTAATGATCCCTTGTTGCTGTTATATAACAGTTCATTGATTATCAATATCAAGTCGCAGTGCTGTAATAGGAAATTATATTTCCCCTTGTCTTTCCTTTGTTCTACTTCCATGACTTACAAAAAGACTAGCAGATGTTAAATTAGCGCTGGGGAAATTTATGCTTAGGTGTGACATAAAAGCAATAATGCTATCTCTCAAGCTATCCAAGTAACTGTAAAACTGAATGACAAATTAGTGCTGGGAAATGCTTCGCAATAATTCTGTCATTCTTCTTAGTGTTGGTACCAAGTCCTGGACTGCATTAATCTTGATGAAGGGAATTCAACTCACAACAAATATATCTGCTTGAACTCCAGGGTCGTGCAAGAGAAGCAGGGGAAATCAACAAGAGTTTGCTTACTCTCGGTCGTGTCATAACAGCTTTGGTTGAACACTCCATTCATGTACCTTACAGGTTTGTGTCAAGAAACACTTCTTTTGATGTTTTCCCTTTTCTCCCTCTTAAATCTTCTTATTTTGAATTACACAGGGATAGTAAGCTCACAAGACTCTTGCGAGATTCACTAGGAGGAAAAACAAAAACTTGTATCATTGCAACAATTTCACCCTCTGCCCACTGTCTCGAAGAAACTTTAAGCACGCTAGATTATGCACACCGTGCTAAAAACATCAAGAACAAACCGGAGGTTATACTGCGGTTCTTTTTCTTATTGTATTTTCTATTTGAAGTGTTATATATGTAATTGAGCTGAAAAAAGCTCTGTATTCAGGCTAACCAGAGAATGTCCAAAGCAGTGCTGCTCAAAGATCTATACTTGGAACTAGAAAGGATGAAACAAGGTATGTTAGTGCACTTTTTTTTCCCCTCTGTTTCTTTGTTCCTCTGCTAAGATGCTTTTTCACCAATTGTGTCATTTGCCTTTGTCATCAAAGCAGATGTTCGAGCGGCAAGAGAAAAGAATGGAGTTTATGTTCCGCATGAAAGATTTTTGCAGGATGAAGCTGAAAAGAAGGTATACTTACTCAGATTAGCTATAAACTTCTGATAATTTACTCAGCCGGGATCATCTGTGAGTCTATCTGACTGCAGTGTGATATCCCCCTTGTGTAGTAATATGAACGCCATCACGATTACGAACACTTCATCACCAACACTTAATAAAGAATTCAAATAGCTTGAGGCATATCAAAAGACACTGTTCTTGAGGATATTTCACCCGGTGTGGGTGTATTTCCAGGATTCAACAAGCTCTTCTAATATAAAACTAGGAGCCAAAATCTCACAAAGATTTAATAATATAAATCCAGCCAAAGAGATAAAGAAGAAAAGATATTCTCTCAGATTTTTTCCACTCTCCTTTGTTCAAGAACACATGAATATATATTAGCCAAAAGAGAGAGAGACTATTAACATCTCAATAACAACAATTTAAAGTATGAGAATGAATGTCATCAAATACGTATATGATGACATTCATTTGGGCAATTAAAGATAATAAATTTTTGCTCAACAGTTATTTAGTTGGCTATCTTTAATAATAATTCATGGAATAATTAAAAAGGATATTAAGACTCAACTAATAGAATTAGAGGTGGTAAAATGGGTAAGTTATTTGGGTATCTATTCAAATTTACCCATTTTAAATGAGTTTGGTTACCCAACCCATTTAAGATGGATAAAAAATGGGTAAAACTCATATTTACCCATTTAAAAATATGAGTAAAAGAGACTCATTTATAATGTAATTAATTTTTTATTGGAAGAAGTTGGGATGGGTAAGGGTAAATAAATTTTTTTGAATTTTCTAAAAATTAAATTACTTTTTATTGGGAGGGGAGAAATTAATTTTTTTAAACATTTGGGGGTAGGGGTGTGCATCGGTTGGTTCGGTTCGATTTTATACAATATTGGTTCGGTTTATCAATTTTCAGTTTATCGGTTTTAATTTCTTAACGGTTCAATTTTTGGTTTATCCGATAAGAATGATAATGAGAATTGGCATTAATAAAAACAGATGGAGTACGAAAGAGTGAAGACTAAAGACTTAATACTAAAGTGGGTAATTAACCACTTAAGTACGGTAAATATTAAAATAGGTAAAGTTACTATTAAATTACAAATATTTAATATTTATGAAGGGATAAAATAGTAAATTATTATAATCGGCCAACCGATAATCCAATAGTAAAAAGCGATATCGAACCGATAACCCAATAATTTTTTTTAAAACCATTAAAAACTGGATAACCTAATAACCCAATAACAATAAACTAATAACATTTTTATCGGTTTGGTTTATCGATCGGTTCGACTTTTGCACACCTTTATTTGGGGTAGGGGCGGGGCTGTAAAAAAATTATATTTTTTTAATAAAAAATTACATTTGTGTAGGGGGCCCTCGAGGGTAGGGGGGCTTGAGATGGAGGGGTAAGGGGTGAGGAATGACTAAAAGGATTTATTTTTGAAACTTTTAACATGATCCCTACTTTAATATGGGTATCTATATTTACCCATATTATCCATTGGGTAACTCGTTTTTACCTATTTAAAATATGAGTCAAGTTGTGTATTTTATCCATTTTTACTTAACTCATATTTGATCGATTCATATCTGACTCGACCCGCTCATTTGCCACTCTTAAATAGAATAAATATAGATAATAATATGATGCTTGTTTTTGAGATACTAGAATCATTTTTCCAACAATCCCCTACATATCTCGAAAAGAATAGTAAGAAATAGAATAAAATAACAAAAAATAAATTTGGGTTTCCACATATGAGTACAGTGCATCAAATCTGGTGACCGTAGACTATGAACCAAACCTAGATAAAACAAGATTAAACTTACAGAACAATTGGTGAAGTTAAGAACTTCTATGAACCAAGAATTCTTTTGGAAGCCCAATATCTTACTCCATCACATTAAACTCACACAATCTTTGTCGCTTTTGCGATTTTGAACTAAGAAACCATGCGCATGTCCTGATATTCATGAGTACTCTAGAAATCTGTCACAATTTAATAGAAGCGGCACCACTCCACACTAATATATGTTCAATCATCAAGTGTATTCTGCAGAGCAATACACCACCTATAAAGGAGATGATTTGGATTAAGAGTTTAACTCAACCCTCACTTTGCCTGCAGAATTTTGCACTATATTCACACATCATAGGAGGGACATAATTGTATAGTGCTTACTTGATCAACTAATGACTTGTTATTACCCATATGAACCTAATTCATGGGATCTCCAATCACAAAGGTTGGATTACCATCATTATTAATCTTCTCAATTTGACTATTGAAGTCTCACTCCCCTCGATGTTTCTTTTAGTTTGTGAATTGATTAGATTCACCTCTGACTACACACAATTTATATAATTACTTTAATCTCATAGCAGCTGCTTTATTACATTGTGTCTCAAACACATGTAAATGTCTTTTGTTGTTGCAAAAATTATTTTTCACAAGAATTTTATTATTTCTTGGAAACCACATATGGATTTTGAAATCCATTATCATATATTGTTCCCCTCTTAGTACAATCAAATATTCAATTTACTATACTTGTGGTACCTCTCATGTAGCATCAATGATTTTTTTTTTCAAGATATAAACAACAACACCATTTTCAACCAAGTGTAAAACTTGTCACCATTTTTCTCTCTTTGGAATTATCATTTTCAACAATACTAATATGATAAATATAATCACTCCATAAAAGAAATAATATTTTCAACAAACTCAAATTATTATAATGTTGCTTTCAATCACATCACAATAGATTACTACAAATATATATTAACATTAAATTAGCATACAATAAAAAATTTAGATCCAATTTTTTTTTTTAAAGATCATGTATCACAACTGTAAGATATCCCTACACTTACAAAATACCCCTACTCTTACAAAATACCCCTACTCTTTCAAATATTTTAAAATGGGGGAATAACTTTTGTCACAATTTATAAAGTTTTTCAAATTAATATGTAGCATACAAATTTATATTTAAAATTTGCAATTTAGTTTATCAACAAACACATCAATCATATGTCTAAATTCTAATAAAGACCACAATTAAGATAATTTAAATAACTATATCATCTCTTACACTCTCAACCATCAGAAATGTTTTACATAAACTCAAATAAACAACATTTGTCTTAAGTTGATCTTAGAAAGGAATTCCAACATAAAAATATACCAAGAACACATTAATAAAATATTAAAATAATACGTTTGAACACATAAGTTTGTAAGATTTGAAATTCATTTTATTAAAATAAATAAACTATAAGTCAAACGTACCAAGAATTATCTCAATCAATTAAGTAAATATAAACATTATCATTTTCATTTTGAAAAATATTATCCACAAATAAATCATGCTTAAAATACTCATCACCCATAGTCATATTTGTTAACACACTATCAAATGCAAATAAAACATTCATTCAATCTTTTCTCACAAATTTCACAAGAATTAACTTCTACTAATATTTAAATCATGTACCACCTCAGATAATGCCAATAGATGTGAAAATCTAAGAACGTTTCATTTCTGAGAACTTGATTAGTTCTAGAATCACCAACATATATAAATGTTTCTTCTTCCATTTGGGCGTAGAACACAAAAATTTTAGTTCACAAAATATGTTCAATAATATCAAAGTGTAACACCCAATTTTTCATTTTCACATATTACGCACATGATTCACTTGAGAAAAGACCACAATAATTTATATTATCCGCTAACACACATTTAATTTTTTTAGCTGGATTTTCATTTCTACAAATTTTCTCTACACTGAGGGATATTAAAGATTTAACTATATATTTACTTTGGATTTGTAAACCAAGTTATGTTCATACCTGTTTGTGTATATTAAAATACTCACACATAAGTCATGACCTGCTACCGAAAGTGGTCATTAGCATCCCAAGTAACATTTAATTACTCGAAGTCACCAACAATTGTGAAATTTGAATCTCGCTACTTGTTTTTCAACATCGCAATTTTATATTTGTGGAAAACATTTGTGTTATCGTAATTTCAACATTTGATGACTAACATTTAGCTGTCTATTCACGTCAAATTCTCGATATTGCAAGAACTGTTTTCCTTAAGACTACTAGGTGAAAATCCTTGAGATTGTTGAAAATCTTATGAAAAATACTTCATCTTCATGAACATGAATGCCATTACGATCATGGACACTTGTAAAGAATTCTAATAGCTTGAGGTATGTCAAAAGATACTGTCCTTAAGATACTTCACTCAGTGTGAGTATATGTCCCAGGATTCAACAAACTCTTCTAGTATAAAACTAGAAACCAAAATCTATCAAAGATTTAATAATATAAACCCAACCAAAGAGATAAAGAGAAAAAAATAAGATATTCTCTCAGATTTTTTTCACTCTCCTTTATACAAGAACACATGATGAATATATATAGCCAAAAGAGAAAGAGACTACTAATGTCTCAATAACAACAATTTAAAGTATGAGAATGAATGTCATCAAATACATAAATTTTTTGTCAAAAGTCATTTATTTGGCTATCTTAAATGATAATTCATAGAATAATTAAAAAGAATATTAAGAATCATCTAATAGAATAAATATAGATAATAATATAATACTTCTTTTTGAGATACTAGAATTATTTTCCCAACAGTAATTTGGACTTCAACAAGAGATTGTAGTGTTGTCTTAAAGTTACTTTAAATAATCCATCAGTTCTGTATAGGTTATTTGGAGTTAAATTGGGCAAGATAGGACAATTCACTCTCAAAGGACCTTCCCAGCCCTTTATGATTTAATTTAATTTTTATATGTCATTGTTGTATCTTAGGCAAAGAATGAGAAAATAGAGCAGCTGGAGATTGATCTAAACTTTAGTGAAAAGGTAAATTTTGGCAGTGATTTCACTTTTACTTTACTTGTTTAAGTCTCTAATACCCAAAATCATTTATTATATGCACTTACTGGATGCTTCTCTTGACTCAACAGCAAATTGACAAATTCCGTGAGCTTTATCTTACTGAGCAAGAAGAAAAGTTGAACCTCAAAGCTGAACTCAAAGACTGCCAGGTAATGCTAAAGAAGAAGTTTATGAATCATGCATGTTGCTTCTTTTTTTTTTTTTTTTTTTTAAAATAATTNNNNTTTTTTTTTTTTTTTTTTTTGTAAATAATTCATATCTTCCAAATATACCCAGGTGAATCTGGAAAATAGTAAGAAGACATTACATGAGCTTCAAGAGAATTACAGGATTGCTATTTTAACGCTGAAGGAAAAGGAGTTGATTATTTCTAAACAAATACATTCAGGTATGTGAAGCTCTTAGTTTACAAGTGAATTTTTCTTTGTATGACCTTACCTACCATCATTATGTGATTATTCTGTTACTTGCAAACAGAAAATTGTCTGATCGATTGTGCAAAGGACTTGAGGAAAAATTTGCAGAATGCATCTGAAGATATAGCTTCACTTTTTGCAAGAATAGGTACTCTTGGATTTTTGTTTATTTACTGGTATATCTTGCTGGTATTAGATTTTGCATCCGATGGTAAACTATAAAAACATTTTTTCTTTAAAAAGTTATATTTGTTTAATAACAACAACTACGTACTTAGTCGAACCTGGGGTCTGGGCGGGTAGAATGTATGCAGATCTTGCTACTACGACGTAGAATGGTTGTTTCGTGGAACCCTCCTATCAATATTTTTAATATTTTTATATATTTTATTCTCATAAATTTTTAAAAAATATTATAACTAAATATAATACAACAACATATCATTGGAACCCCACAAGTGAAGTCTCGGGAGGGTAGAATGAATATATACAAATTACTGTATGTTACGTAACAACACAAATATTTAAATCTCTCTTATCGATTATAGTTTTGAATTTTTTTTAAATAAAATCAATTGTTATATAAGATTGTCAAAATTATTCAAGAAGTGTTTAAAATATACCAATTATCCTATATATATATATATAAAAGAATATTGCCAATTAAAATTTTATTTTTTATTTATATAATATTTCATAATATTTTAAATTACAAAAATTTAATATTATAGTGCATTATCCCTTGATGGGTCTCGTAAGTTTTCTACTCTTCCCTACTCCCTATAATATTATAGTGCATTATCCCTTGGTTTGTGTACTCTCTAACCATCCTCCCTAGACTCCACATGGGATTTCACCGGGCATGTTATTGTATTGGGACTTCCAAGCTTGCAACCATTTTCTGATGTTTTGAAGTAAAATGAACATGTCGTTTTTGAGTATAAGCAATGGGTGCACTTTTCTGAAGGTTCTATTTAACACAGATCACAAAGACAAGCTGGAAGCAGATAATCAAAATCTGCTGCGTACATTTGGTTCACGGCTTGATGATAGCTTAGGTGACCTGCACAAGGTTATCCACGGGTTGATATTCCAGCAACAGCAACAATTAAGAGGCATGGAGGAGCATGTCAGCTCATTTCTTGCCAGCAAATGTGATGTAAGATATTAAATTTTGAGCTATCAAAGTACCTTTAGTCGTACCAAGTTCATTGGTTGAGGAACTGAATACCTTTTAATACCACCAACCAGGTTACTAAGGTCATGGAATCAAAGATCAACAAAATGACAGAGACATATGCTTCTGGCATGGCAAGCTTGAAGGAGCTTGTTGATGCGTTGCAGTTGGAAGCTTCTTCTGATGTGGACCAGATCAAGTCTAAAATATCATCTCAGTCCACCACTGTTGAGAAAGTAAGAAATCTCTGTATTTCTTATATTCATGCTGATTCAGGTTATTTTAAATTAAGCGAAAATCCTTTCAATGCAGTTCCTTGTAGCTGCATCTTTGGAGGCCAAAGATTTCATTTGTGATATTAAGAATTCTCTGGACGAACAAAGACAAGTACTAGATTTCTCTGCTAAACAACAAGAAGAGGTTAGTCAATTTTTGCCTTTGTATCTTTTCACTAGAATCATATGTAAACCTTTTTTATCTTCTAGTCTCATTTGTTATTACAGCCTTTTTATGTATTCTAGTTACTGAAACATAGAACTGAACATATCATGAATGCTACAGGGACTTTGGCGAAGTCTTGTTTCAGCACAATTAGTTTCTCAAGCGACTGTGAAATTCTTTGATGATCTCCATCAACGTGCTTCTGAAGTGATGAAACTTCTAGAAAAGAGCAATATTAATACAGTCGACCAACTACAAAAGTTTGAGAAGGAATTCAAGGTTAAGAAGCAAAAAGTGGCTCAACTATGTTCGATCAATATTCTGAGTGTCTGCAAGAGGCTAAACATTCTCTTTTTCTCTTTGTTTCAGGAAGAGTCACTTCGAGAAGAAAATTCGGCTCTTGAGAAAATTGCTGCAATACTGGCAACTCTGACAACTAAGAAAGCAGCTATGGTGAGTCTGTAGCATCTCTTATCATGCGTGACATTCAATAAAAGATGTATTCATTACGAAATGTTCAATGTCAGGTGTCAGAGGCATCAAGAAACTTCCAGGACTCTAGTGCAAAAGAAAATAAGCAGCTGTTACAAGAAATATCATGTGTCCAGCAGGTTTCAGCTAGTGCTAAGCAAAACCTGAATGGATACATTAATGAGGTGAAACAAAATTTCTTGGAAGACACATTCATGTATGCGGAAAAC
This sequence comes from Solanum virginianum, assembly GCA_000787875.1. Lineage (NCBI taxonomy): Eukaryota > Viridiplantae > Streptophyta > Magnoliopsida > Solanales > Solanaceae > Solanum > Solanum virginianum. Next base: position 95,564 of record DF357751.1, read on the forward strand.
AGAACGACTTTGGAAAATTGCCTACAAGAGTGGTAAGTTTTCTGTTCTCTTTATGGCAGGATTTTTTTCATTTTGAAAGAGAGAGGTGTTGACATCCTGGTGATGCTATATATGAACAAAACAACAGAAACACTTGAATTTTGTCAAAAATAACAGTTCCAAATATGGAATTATCCAATATGAAGTATTCGAATGCTTAAAGAAGTTACTCTAAAGAATTATGGTCGGTCTGGAAATATAAAAGAGAAGGATGAGAGTATAATTAGCTTATGTTAGGTTGGAAAGACTCGGCGCTCTCAAAGGAAGTTTTTGGATCTAATGCTCATTATTTTTTGTTTCTTCTTGTTTAGCACAAACAAGGTGGATAACTTGAATGAACAGTTGGGAGGAACTCAATTAGGAGTCCATCAAATTCTTAGAAACAACCTTGCAGAGATAGAACACACTTCACGGTATGTTCTCACTTGCAACCTTCTTCAGGTTTCTCTCATTTGTTATTTGAATTCCAATTCTTTTCATCTCCCATTGACAGGGAAAGCTCCGCCAGAATTGGCTGTGCATATGACAAATTTCTCTCTACTTCCTCGTATATGGATGGGAAAGTTGAAGATCATAGTCACGACTTGCAGACTTCTTTCAATGGTATATGAATCTTCTGGATAAAGATTATGACCCTCTCTCGCACTCAAACTGAGATTCTTGTACTAAACAAAGTTACCATGTATTTGCAGATTCTTTGGCATTGGACATGGAACACAAGCAAAGAATCGATTCAATGACTAGCATCTGCCTGAATCAGCTGAGCTCCATGCAACAGACCCATGGTGAACGTATATCAGATATCCAGTGTACAGCAGAACAATGCCTCCAAAAAGATTACATGGTATATTGGTTTACTACTCTTTTGTATTTCACTGAATACTAATAGTCTGTTTGACCAAGCTTCTAAAATAAGCTTATTTTGAAAAGTCGCAGTTTGTGTTTGACCAATTAGTGTGTCCGAACTTTTTCTAAGTGCATTTTTCTCATAAGTGCTTTTTGGGAAAAATTTGCTTTTTAGCTTCAAAAACACTTATTTTCTCCCAAAAGCTTCGCCAAACACCTTACTTTTCAAAAATAAGCACTTTTGACCTCTCAAAAGCTTGGACAAACACCTTACTTTTTAAAAATACACACTTTATGCCAAACAGGCTTTTGATCCTAAACTTCACTGCCTGTATTTGCCAAGTGTGAAGGATCTTAAACTTTACTCCTGGTATAGCATTCTAGTTTATTAAGCAATAATCTTGTAAACAGGTTGACATGTGCACTGATAAGACACCTATGAAGCGACCAATTCAAATTCCGAGCCTTTCATCCATTGAAGATATGAGAACAGTGATATCCAAAGTTAGTTTGGAGAATGAACCCAAGTGGAGTAGTGCTGAGGGCAAAAATCAGAGGCCATTACGACAATGTACTGGAGTATCTCCAAATAGAACTCCATTTGCAGATGTCAACTGATTTGACATTATTAGAATAGATAATCGCTATGCCTGAGTCAATTATATGTGCACTCATCTACTGATGAGTAGTGAATAGAGATTTTCCCCAACTGTGACTACTGCTCAATAGTTTGAGGGCATATGTTGTTTGTGGTGCTGTTGTTGCATCCTCTTTTTGTTCTTTTCTTTTTGCTTATACATTATCAGCTTTCCTGTTTGGAGCTAATTATGCACATTCTTTTTTAGCATGAAAGATTGCTAACCATTAAGCTACCTTTCAATTTTTTGCATGAAATACGTGGTCTTTAATTATTTTTACTTTTTGGAGAAATCTGACAATTACCAACAAGTTGTTAGATTAGGTTAGATTGTCAATAAATTGAGCTACTAATATTTTCCAACAATCTTTAATTTGTATCCTTATCTATCCAGATCCTCGCTTGGCATAAGTTCCATTGAAATTAAGGCCCCATTTGGCCCCAAGTATTCTTGGGAAAAAAATTGAGATGGAGTGTTTGGCTAAAAGACTTGGCAAATTATTTTTGGGAAATTCTCAAGTTCCCAATTTTGGTAGATGCTAGGGAAGTTTTGAATATTTAAAAATTATCCCAAACTTTTATATTTTATAAAAAAAATACCTATTATATTTATTAATTCAAACTAAATATTCATCTATTAATTTACTCTATTAAATTGGAAAGAGATTGTTCGTAGAATGTGGGAAGATTTTACAAAAGCCCTAGCATACAGACTCCTAAAAAGAGAAGACCAACAAACTATGCAAGAAAACAAACATTCTGTTGAGCAATAAAACGAAAATTCAGAAACAAAAAGATGAAAAAGTATATTATCATTTTAGAATTAACTTAGTTCTTTTCAGACGATAAAATATTTACTTTCTTTCAATTTTCAATCCCTATATCTTACATCTCAATCACCTTATTGCCCGTGTTTCCCCTTTTCTCTATTTTTATTTTTGCAGAACAGTGATAATCCAGTCGAAGAACACTCGAGCATAAGCAAACAGAGAAGGCTGGATAAAAAGGACAGCAAACAGCTCCTCCAGTTTTCCTATAAGCCAGAAACAGTAAACAGGAAATATAATATAGCTTCCACAAAGTATTATCATGGCAATTAACATTGGCAATATCATCATAACAAAGATTAACTTGTCCACCCAACCAATGGTCACTTTAGAGGATATGTATTTCCCATCATCCCTATCTTTATTGCCACCAATTTCTTAAGAACCACAGCAAGCTGATTTTTGGGCAGTCTGAGCACCTCCGGCTGCCTGGTCGGGTTGATTAATCCTGATGCTTTGAGGCTGCAAATTCCAGGAAAGGTTGCATCAGTACACTCAACAAGGGTAAGGCTAAACACTGATGTAAACAAGAATCTGAAGATACACGTATAATAGAAGAGTTCAAATCTTCAGGCAAAGACTTCGCCCTTGTAGATCACAACACATTATCCATAATCACCAACATCAGTAGACAAGTAACAATAATTTTTTCTTCCTAATCAATAAACAGAAAGGGAAAAGGGATCGACTCTATAAATTAGAAACTAATACCTCAGCCTTTGAGTCAGATTCAGCAAGTCTTTGCTTAATATCCCGAGCTATTGAAAAGAAAACCTCCTCAACATTCATATTCGTTTTGGCACTCTGCATGAAAATATAACTAAAATCTAAGTATGAATGCCATTGGAAAACAACTAAAGTGCTTAAAATCAGTTCCACTTACAGTCTCAAAGAATTTGATGCCATATTCATCAGCTAGTGCTTGACCTTTGGATGTAGGAACAGCCTAGAGAAAGGCTTATATCAAGTGAGACAACAATAGCAAAGAAACATCATACATATAGATATGAACAAATAAATGGTGGACGGATGAATGGATGGACAAACGGAGAGAAAGAGAGAAATAGAGAGAACACCCGTTTGCTTTCATCCATATCAGCCTTGTTTCCGACAAGTATTTTGTTGACATTGTCAGAAGCATGTTGTTCAATGTTCCGGATCCAATTCCTGATGTCTAAATAAAGCAAGTGTTACTCTAGAGTTGAACCAACGCAAATACTAATCCAATTTGTCTAGGAAGTTCACATAATATGAAGAAGAGAGGCATACCAAATCATACAAGATAAGCAAATATATTTCAGAGAATGGGAAGCTTGCTTAGAGGTTGGAGGATCTTTCTAAGCTCAAATATATCTAAGTATATGACTAGACCCCCATCACTAACCCTACCTGGGTTTACAGGACAACATTCATCTAAAAAGCAAAAAGTCCTAGTCCAAAAATCTCTTTAAACTAGTGGAACTTACTGTTAAAAGATGACTCATCAGTCACATCATATACCAGCAAGATACCCATGGCTCCACGGTAGTAAGCTGCACGAGAAGCAACGTACCAAAGATATTAGCAAGTTGAAATTCTTAAAAGAAGCAAATTGACATGTGACCAAAAGGCAAAGAGAATTATCAAAAAGAAGACAGCATGGCATTCTGGTAAACATTGTTAAGAACAATTTCCTAATAAGAGCATAAGTAGCTCCATAACCTTCCCAGAGTTCGTGGAAGATTACCCCAATCTTAGCGTGATTTTAAATAATAATAAAACAATTCAACAGGTCAACATTTATTCCAGTATGCCCGTCTCCAAATCTCATTTATGTTCCTACATTCTTAATACTCAAACGAAGGAAATTGTGAAAGTTCAGAGTACCATACGCAAGCTTTTCCATGGAGTTGGAGCAACTACAACAGTCGAAGTCGTGTTGCAATCCATGGAGCAAACACTCCTCTATCTATTGTTATCGTTTTGGTATTCTCTCTAGTTTAGTTTCTACATGATGGATAAACCTAAGTGTCAAAAAAGTAAAACACTATTTTTTATGGAATTTCTGTATGTTTAGCAGAACATAACTCCTGAATAATAATAAGGTATGGTCCCTTCTTGATGCAAGCTGCAGCTGACTTCAAGATACATGATAGTTCTCTTTAACAACTTTAGCATTATTTCAGTCATAAAAAAGGTATATGTTTCTCCCAGTTAACTGCAGAAACCTACATTACCAGAAGAGAAGGCTTAGTATTCATGTTTGATTATATGCTCAAGTTAAAGGCAGCATACAGATGACCTATGTCGCTCGAACTCTTCAAAATCCTTGTCGCACCCATGTCGACATGACATGGGTGTGGGATCCACAATGGATTTGGTAATTTACCTTGGGTGCTTTGACTACATTTTTGATCGAGAAGTACAGATTGATTGAGTATTTGGTTTGATCCTTGGGTTTATGTCATATATATATATAGATAGAGAGTTACATAAAGTATGAGAATGTTTTCCAATTACATGAGATGTCATATAAATAAAAAATTAGGTATTTTAAGGAACTAGATTGTATTAGTTTTAGTTCAATAGCTTTAAAGATATATACTTTTTTTTTAGAACTGATAACATGAATCAAGATATATAATTTATACATCATAATATACATTTATTGGCCGTATCTCAGCACTGCATCCACTCTTGAATCCATACCACCGTATCCTAAAATTTATGTAATGAAGAATCTGACCTTTAGATCAGCACCAGTATCGGATATCCACACCCGAGTCTAAGCAACTTAATAAATGCCTGACTTATTCTATGTTTCAGGCAAACGATTAATTGCAAACACATACATGCATACCTGTTGTAATTGTTCGAAACCGCTCTTGGCCAGCAGTATCCCAAATTTGCAGTTTGATCCGCTTGCCGTCAAGTTCTATGGTCCTTATCTTGAAATCAATGCTGTGAAAGAAATTATTCACATTAAAACCAATTGGCAGAAAAATAAAAAATAGAGAACCTTTAAGGATCAATACTCATAGTCTTGATAGAGACCATTAATATTCTCAATCTTGCTGGAGACCATGTAACTGAACTTTTTCATGATTTACAATTAATTTTAAGAGGTTCTCTCATGCTATTCAATAAAAAATCATATATTCTTGTGAAGTTTCACTTCTATTGCAACAACATACCAAGTGTAGTCCCACAAAGTGGGGTCTAGGGGAAGTTTCACTTCTATTACATTCCCATTTTTTTGGTTTGTTTGAAACACAAGAAGGTTTATGCAAAATACCAAAAAAATGAAAATAAAAACAGTATAAAGTCAAGAAATGAGAGGATGACTACCCAATAGTGGTAATAAAACTGGTGGTGAAGGAGCCATCCGAGAAACGTAAAAGAAGACAACTCTTGCCAACACCTGAGAATTCAAACATAAGTTGTACATGATTAGATTCAGAAAGACAAAGTAGTAAGCACATCATGTTCATCATATCATCAGACCAATTGATCGACAAATTTGAGAATAGTTATTGAACTATTCTCAGTTTACACTCAGCCGTCAACCTTCAAATGGAAACTTATAGGAGTTCCTACGCCAAAAGAGTAGAATAGAAGACCATCTAATGACAGATGTTGCAGATTGAGCTTGGAGAGAAATATTGAGCTTTTCATTAGCTGGCGATACACTATCATGTTATCAGTAGCTTTCTAGAGTTCACGGGTAGTCTGGTTCTTTGACTTGTTCCTATGAGCACTTTTGTGTTTGAGGAGATTTTTCTAGTATTCTTGTCGACTGAGTCATCTACTTGGTGAAAGGAGAAAAGAGCTATAAGGGGTTACAATTACAGAAGAAGCTCTTCTTGACAAGTGAACAATTTTCCAAAACCTTCATCTACAATTAAGAAATTCAATAACTCTCTAGTGCTAATAATGGCTCAAGGGGAAAGAAAAAAAGATAGCACTATGATTATCTTTTTTTTGTATATTATCTTCTGGTTATCTATCCATTTGTGGCAGTCTATTATCTTTTAGTTTGGGATCAAGTCCTTATTATTTTAAGAGTTTTGACTTGAGGAAAAGGCTGCTGATTTATGAACAGGAGCAGTAACGGATGGAAGGATCAAGAAGTAACATAGATCAGTTGGTAAATCCACACCAATGTGCCTCGTACACAAACAACACATGCATGGCATAATGTAGTGCTTACAATGGAAATAGTTAATGTGACATAGAGAAATGCAGTATATAAGTAATCTTCGCACTATAGCTCCCATAAATTTTAGCATATCTATAAGCCTAGTTGTAAAAGTTGTACTTCCTTTAAGCTTAAAGTTCATAAGCCCTTCTTCCCTGTTTTAACTTACAATTCTCGATAGCTTGGCTTCCATCACATAGAATTTTGGACTAACAGAATACTCAGCATTAATGAATGGTCATAAATAGTAGAATTAATGAACTAACACGCCACACAACTAGCACTCCATCTCAAATGCAAGACCAATAAAATTTGAATGAATTCTCAGTAGCTAAGTAATTTAAAAGTTAATAACCTTTCTTCGTTCCCTCTTCTTACCTAGATTTAGCTTCCATCACAGAGAATTTTGGACTAGCAGTTTACAGTATATCAATTATGATGTATAGCAAGCAAGCAACTGACCATAACTGCTCATAAAAAGTCAACACTACAGCTCCTCGATCCATCCCAAATTACAGACCACCAAAAAAGTTGAATTAATCAACAAATGCATAAAGAAGGAAGGATATACGAAAAAACGAGAAGAAAAAAGTTACCGCTGTCGCCGATCAAGAGTAGTTTGATGAGATGATCGTAATCGGCACGAGCTCTAGCGGGTGGAGCAGCCATTTTGTTTGATTTCTCAGCAATGGAGGAAAATAATGATGAATTCCAAACCCTAGATAAAGTTTGAACAAAATCAAATTTATAGAGAGCGATATAAATACAAATATGTACCGAATCGGAGAGAGGTTGAAAATACGTTGGAGATCTAACAGTTTAAAGGGAAAAATAAAAATCTAATTTTAGTCCGTAGTTGAATTTTATTTTCCTATTTCCCTTTTGACTTTTAAGTTCCCTTTTGACTATCTACCACATCGTAATTTTTTTCTAATGGTTATAAAAAATAATATTAAAAATACGAAGAATTTGTAGCTCAGCGTTGATTATTTAAACTTCTACTTTATTGGTGAGTATTTCATTTTCCACATTGTAATTTCCTTATTTTACCCTTAATTTAAAATAAATATTAAAAATAAAATATAAAATTATTTTATTGTTCATTTTTATAAATAGAGAAGATATTATTTCTAAATGACTTGGAAAAAGTACCAGAGAGGTTGTAATTTAAATCATAATAATCACAATTGTTATTTTGTTTTGTCAATTACAAAAACAAGTGGTGTTAATTAGCTCATTTTAATCATGGCCCAATTATTTTATATCCAATCAAGTCATTCTCAACCTCTTAGTAGCCCCATATAAATGACACTACAAAAGTAAGAAAGATTAAGCGGATGAGCAAATATATATTAGTTAATTAGTTAATATAATTATAATTTAAATTAATTATTATTTACGATAAATATCTAGTTGTAATTACAGTTTGAGTTTTATATAATTTGTGTGATTTATACAAACATTGTGTGCAATTATATAAAAATTGTGCGATAATCAAATTGTGTAGTAAATTATTCGAATAATGTGAATTGTATAGCGAATTATACAAACATATACAAATATTGCGTGAATTATACAAATGTTACTCTAACTATAGTTACAAATGTAATTCAAACTATAGTTACAAAATATAATTCAAACTATAGTTATGAAATATAATTACGATATTTTTGATTGGCTATACGTGAAAATTTAATCACTTGTAATAGTGCTACTATTTAGAATATAATCACAATATATAAAAATATTATATTTTAATCTTAAAAAATAATGAGCTTTATATGATTTCATTTAAGTACAATCATGTCATAACATTAAATAAAACTATTGATATTATGATTTTATTATTTTCTCTCTCTTTATTCTTTCAGGTACCCATCGTCTTCTTCCATGCAATTTTTTTTTTTGTTTAATTGTGTTTTTTACTTATGCATAAACATCAAGTGATTTTGTCTTCTCATGACATAAAGATCTTCCTGGTATCATAATTTTCTGATTTAAGACATGTATATTTCACTTGAATATCAAAATATACACATTATTTTTCTGTAAATTGCATTTGGGGTTGTAGATTTGAGTTTTGTTGTAATTTTGAAACTTGAAGTTGTATTTGAACATACATTTTACTAAGATTTTTTTTAAAAAAACAAATTGTGAGTGAAAGAAAAATTTATACCAATCGATCAATTTTTTATAACTCGAAAGTATTAAAAAAATTTTGATCTAAAGTTTATGGTCAAACGCTAGTAAACACTTCTTTCATGAACATAAATATCACAAGTTCTTCTTTGTTTTATCATGTAGCTAATTTTGTAAGAGTTGGTCATTTTATTCACTTAATATTGCCTAAAGGATTCAGTAAAATTTTGTAGTCGATTGATTTAGTGAAAATTTCGTGATTGCTTGTATTGATTTAGTGAAAATTTCGTGATTGCTTGTATATTTTTTTTTTCATAAGAATTGTAACTTTTGTGTAACTGGCGCATCTTGAACCACATTTGTCTTTTTCTTGAAATGATAGTGAAAGAATACCCAAACTTGGGGACAATAATTGGAGCTTATTATCCTCTGGTGTAGATCTCATGTTGTACTTCCTCCGTCTTGTCATATTTTGATTTGATATGATATTTATAAAAAAATTAAAATTTGTTGTCTAAAATTATTTTTAGATTTTTATGTGGTTGAAAATTATTTTATTAATAATAAAAATAAAATTTTAAAAATAAATTATTTTCAATTAGAGTAAAATTACATTCTTTTTGTGATAAACCAAAAAAAAGATGTAAATATAAAATGGGAGAAAAGAGGTAGGTTATTTCTGACACTCAGTCACTCACTATTGTATTTCTAGATAGATTTATTTTTGCAAAGTGTTAAGTCTGTATGAAATTTCATATATGTTATATTTATTTTATTTGTAAAATTTTATAAGCGAATAATGCAATATGAATTTACACATACTAGATACCGAAGCTCACGTCAATGCGGATTCAATATTTGTTATTTTTTAATTTTGATTTATGTGATATAGATAGTATTTGTCAAGTATCATTATTTATACTATTTTTTATACTTATCTAGATTCATAGTAATTTTTACGTAAGTTTCTAATTAAATAATATATGTTATTTCTTCTGTCCCCTTTTATGTGACATCAATAGATTAATTTCAATAATCAATTATTTTTTTTTGTTTTATAAAAATTTTAAAATCAGGTAGATGAAGCAGACACGTCAATGGACAGTTGTCTGCTAAACCATATAACTGAAGCAGACATGTCTTCCAATAGTTGTCTGTTTTAGCTGCTCCGTAGTCTTTTCAAAATCAAGCAGCGAAAGCAGACACGTCAATGGATAGATGTTTGCTAAAGCAAGCAGTTGAAATAAACATGTCGTCCAATAATTGTCTGTTTCAGCTACTCCGTAGCCTCCTCTATATATTAGAGAAGAAATATTACTATTGTTAATTATGTAGATTTATGGTAATTCTAACATAGTTTCCTAATTAAATAATACATATTATTTCTTTTGTCTCCTTTTATGTATGTTGATATATTAATTTTAATAATCATTTAAATTTTGTAGTTGTTTTTAAAAAAACTTGAAGCTGTCAAATATCATTATTTATAGTATTTTTTATACTTATCTAGATTCTTGATAATTTTTATGTAGTTTCCTGATTAAATATTATTTTTTTCACTATTTTTTTTAATTTATTATTTTATCTTTTATTTATTTAGTTTCAAGATTTACTTTTGAATTAGAATTTCTTTATATTTAAGAATTCACTAAAGGATTATTCTACATAAATAATTGTCTTGGCTATGAAGGAGAAAGAAAAAAGATTGTTGTTTATTTGAAATCAACTAAAATTTTGATTATCAAATATTTTGTTAATAAAATATATACTATAACATTTTTTTTTAAAAAAAAGAGGAATTAAATTTACATTGAAATTAAATTACTTCTTTTATATTTAGGAGTCTTTTTTAAATTAAATTTTAATCAATTAATTATTTAGCTCCTTATCTTTATTTAATTTTGTTTAACATATGATATTCTATTTATTTTAATGATAAATACTATTTATATATAATTTTTAAATTGACATAATATATACATGCAAAACATGTACACTAAACTAGTATTAATGATATATACATGTATATTAAAGAGTCCATTGAATAAAATATTCATAATTAAATGGATTCATAACTTGCTCAATATTTTAAATATATTCACCGAGTTTTATGATATTACTATTATACTCATTTTGTAAGGAAGTATCTATCGGTGGATCTTGGATTTTCTAAATCCATCTTCCACCAAAATTGGAATATTTATGATGTATTAATATATTTACTCACTACTGCTCATATTCCTTACTTAAATATCCAAATCATTTTCAAAGTAATTGCTACTCATTTATTTTGGAGATCGTAAACTCTTATTGAATAAAGTAATTTGAGATGCTATTATAAATGATTGTAGATTTTTATTCAATAAAGTAAGTCGAGATATTATTCTAAATAATTATAGATTTTTATTGAATAAAGTAAGTCAGAGATGCGTTCAAGCTGATTCTATTATATATTTTAAGAAAAGGTCTATATTCTGGTGTATTTTGTTTCTCACAATATTCCAATTTCCATGTATATATAGATTTATAGCCGTATGCGTTTGTTTGCACGGTTCCTTATTTTTTTATTTGCCGGATAAGGCGTTTCTGTCCGATTTATGCTCTCTTACTCATTTCACTCTTTTCCGATGCCAATCTTCACGCGTATTACCATTTGATTTTATCTTTTCAAGTCGCAAAACAAAAAAAAAATTTATTGGTTTTCATCATCTCTAAGGTGATCGCGGAGCTAGGGTTTTGAATTAGGGATTTTTTTTATTGTTGAAGAGCATCGAGCAATGCAGTCGGTGCCTTCCGTATTTGATCTATTCACTCCACCTCATGCTGCATCTTTCTATGGTTTTTTGTGCTTTCATCGTCTGAAAAACATGGAGAAATTTGATCGGGCTAATACTCTTAGTTAACGTCTACTCTTTTTTTTTTTTTGGTTGTTGAATCAAAGGTTTTCCATTTGCTCTTTGCGGTTTCGTTTCCTGATATTTTGTATCCAAATCTGTTGGTATAGTTCGTGATCGTCTTTGTTTGGAGGATCTGACAAGGTTCATTTCAATCGACAACACAGAGGTAATATTCTGAGATAGTCTGAGATAGGGTTTATTTGATTTTTATTTATTAATTACTGATGAAGCATGAAATTTGGCTAGAGTCGTTTGGAATAATCTTCTGTTCACTTAAATTGTTATTATGATTGTGATCAGAGGCAGGATCCAGGATTTGAAGGTTATGTGTATGCAGGTTATTGTTTTTTGGTTTGTATTTTAAATTTGTGTGCTTCCATTGGAGATAGCAACCGTCCATCTGCAGTTGTAGCATTATATAGCCTGAATAAGTGAATTTCTTTGTTAAAAATGTGTCCATATCTTATTCATTTTCATTTATTTGTGTATTGTCAAACACGATATATGTATTACTAATTGTTTATTTTTGCGTTCGTAATGATTTGTACATTCTGGAGGGGAGCCTTGGAATAATTGGTAAATTTGCTGCCATGTGATTAGGAGGTCACGGGTTCAAGCCTTGAAAACAGCCTCTTGCAGAAATGCAAAGTAAGACTGCGTACAATAGACCCTTGTGGTCGGGCCCTTCCCCGGACCCTATGCATAGCGGGAGCTTTAGTGCACCAGACTTGCCCTTTTTAATTATTTGTACATTCTGGAGAAGTCGTTATCATATGACCAAGAAGTCACGGGTTCGAGCTGTGCTTATTAGATATTGTAGAAATCTAGAGTAAGACTGTATATAATAGACGCTTGTAATTTGGCCCTTCTCTGGACCTGGCACATAACGGGAGCTTAGTACACAGGGCTTCCCTTTACAGCAGAGAAGAGAATCAAATATGACACAATAGTGTCTTATATGATAAACAAATATCTAAAAGGATTTACGAACCTGTAGAAAAAGAAAGAAGAAAAAGGAAATATTGTATATATTGTGATGTTACTTTTGTCAAAAGAATAGTCTATACTGTGGACGAAATAATCACCACCCAAAAACCCATGATCCATAACTGGCGCTCAATTTTCCCCTTATCGAGCAAAGAATATTTATTAAATCAAAACCATTACAACAACATACCCAGTGTGATCCCACAAGTGGGGTTTGAGGAGGGTAAAATGTACACAGCCTTATCACTAAAATGATAGTATGTAAATACGAAAAAGTAACAGTAAAAAAATTAACAAAAAATAACAAATATAAGATGGATAATGGCAACATAGTATAAAATCGACTACTACTACCTATTATATCAATAGGCTAGACATCAATCTACCCTCATTAAACCATTAGCCTGCTATCTTATACAGTAATTTGAGATG
>DF357751.1:108563-130194 GCA_000787875.1 Solanum virginianum
TATATGGTAAGCAAATACCTAAAATGATTTATACGCGACCTCCACTCCGTTCTGTCAAAGGTCGTGTCCTCGATGAGATGAAGTTTCGCCATGTCTTGTTTGATCACCTCCCCCAGTATTTCTTCGGTCTACCTCTATCCCTTCGAGTAACCCCTACCTCAAACCTTTCGCACCTTCTACAGGAGCATCGATACTTCTTCTCTGCACATGTCCAAACCAACGCAGTCTCGCTTTCCTCATCTTGTCAGCCATAGGGGCCACCTCCAACTTCTCTCGAATGGTCTCATTCCTAACCTTATCGCTCTTGGTATGTCCACACATCCATCTCAACATCCTCATCTCCGCGACCTATGTCTTCTGAACATGTGAATTTTTGATTGACCAACACTCTACCTCATACAACAAAGACGGTCTAACCACCATTCTGTAAAATTTACCTTTCTTATCACACAGAACTCCGGAGGTGATCAAAACCATTCAATAACATAAATAGAAATATCCAACAACAATAATTAATCCAACAAGCATAGATTAATAATCAAACCATAATGGAATCTGTACTTAAGTACATAATGAAAGGAATTTAAACCAAATCACAAGGTAAAAGGAGCATCTAAGAATTCAAATGAAATGCATTCAACAAGAACAAAAATGGTAACTAAATAAAGATGTAAAGCCACCACAGAACTAAAGTGGTTGGGCTTACCACTGAAGTAGCTGTCCAACTAGATCAAAATCAGTAAAGTCATGTGGTTCGTTGGTGCTTGGAATTGAATATCCAAATTTATATAAAAAGATATACGTGAAACGGAGTCTGGGAGTGAGTACATATATATCTAGTTGGTCATTGTAAAAATAAAATCTAGTTAGTATCATAGATCGTCCTAAAGGACGTGGCAGCAGATTATGCAGTAGAGAATTTAATGACATATAAAATATACTACGCATAGTTAAGTCACATAATTTAAAGTTTATGTGTATACATGTGATTACTTAGATCACTGTCCTAAGGAACATGATGCAGAATGACGTGGGACCAAAAATGATCGTTTGAACTGTTTTTGGGGTTAATTTTTGCTATTTAGTAAGTTGGGGGTTATTTTTTGTCTATTGAAAAGTTAGGGGTTATTTTTTTGTATATGATAAGTTTGTTCCCTTTAGATTTGGACTTGTAACGTTTGGGAAAGGGAGTTTGAAAAATATACAGAATTCCAAAAGGAAAATAAGCACTGGAAGTACAGTGTTCTGGCCCCAAAATCTCCCGATCTCTCTTCCATTTCTCGTTTTCCAGTCAATCTCGACATCAGAACACATACTCGTTCTCGGTATAGAAGTGTGCCGTCCTGATGAAGGTTCAACTCCTTTTGTGTCATCAAGTACCTCAAGCTCTTGTTTAGTAAAGATTTGGTACTTTTCCCCATACAAGTAATATTACTAAATCTGAAAAGCGAAGATAATGGCTGCAAGCTCTAGGAAAGAAAGTGGCCTTTCTCTAATATGAACCTTGAGTCATCAAAGTCATTCTGACTTGGCTTGGCGCGATCACCATACGTGACTAGCGCTTCAAAAGGCTAAACTCTCTGTCGTAGTTTGGCGGCCTATCTTCAATAGGAGGCTTTAGTCTTTTGATTATGAGTAGTTTTTTGATTATGAGTAGGGATCGCGAAAGAGCAGAGCGCACAAGTTACATAGTTTGAAGTTTATGTGTATGCAATATGTTGTTTTTCATTTGTATTTCAAATGTGTGTTTATCCATTGTTGTAGTTGTGAAGTTGTAACATTGTAGCTTGAATACGTGCATTTCTTTGGTTAAATACATCCACATCTTGCTCATTTTCATTTAGTTATGTCTTGTCAAATTTGACATGTGTATCATTAATTGTTCTTTTCCACTCGTAATGTTTTGTACCTAGCGGTGAAGAAAGTCAAATATAATACGATAATGTCTTTATATGGTAAGCAAATACCTAAAATGATTTACAAAACCTATAGAAAAGAAAGAAAAAGGAAATATTGGATATATTATGGGCTAAAAAATTCACCACTCAAGCACCATCTAGTGGTCAATGAAGTGGTTTAGAAACATGAGGTTCAAATTTTAGCGGAGACAAACACTAGCCGATACAATATGAAAATAAAGAGAGGTCCTAAAATCTGATAACAAAAATTAAACTATAGAATGACACAAGAATGGGATTAATAGGCTTCAATGACTATATTAAAGTCAAAACCTCCTATTAAAAACACCAAAAAGTCCCTTTACTATAGAGACGCTCTCAAGAGGAATGATCCTCAAGCAAGCTATGTCATCAACATTTCCTAGTAATTGTGACCTTAGCCTCAAAACTCCCTGAAGTGTATACTCAACTCGTGAGAAATCATATCAAAATAGTCTAACTCTGTAGGAGCTATTATCCATTGTTTATAGTCTAAGCTAGCTATTACATAAATACCCTTAATGAAATAAAGGTCTTCTTAGTCAAGAGGCTTTCTTTTCACGAATATCCCCTTTGCATTCATAGCCCATTTTTTTTCTTTACTCCTTGTACTAAAACTTTAACATGTTCTCGAGTTTCAAGCCTTCATTCCAAATCCCTTCCAAGCCTTCAAAGTATTGATTTGATGCAACACTCTTGAACTCCTTACTTTGGCTTGGTGTGCATGCATCATTAGCTGATGTCTTTTCATCCGTTTTTGTCTTAACCTTGATAGACAAAGTTATTTGATACCTAGTACCTATTGCTGGTGGGAGGTATCCCATGAAATTAGTCGAGGTGCACGCAAGGTGGACCAGATATAACGGTTGTAAAATAAAAAGAATCACCACCAAATACTCAAGATCCATCACCGGAACTTAGTGTTCCCCTTATCGAGCTAACCATATTTGTTAAATCCAAACCATTCAATAACATAAATAGATAAATCCAACAATAATTAGTCCAACAAGCACGAATCAATAGTCCAACCATAACTGATTCCATACTTAAGTACATAATGAAAAGGAATTTAAACCCAATCACAGTGCAAAAGAGTTGGTAAAGTTGCTGCCATGTGACCAGGAGGTCACAGGTTCAAGCGTTGGAAACAGTCTCTGGCAGAAATGCAAGGTAAGGCTGCGTACAATAGACCCTTGTGGTCGAGCCCTTCCCCGGACCCTGCGCATAGCGGGAGCTTTAGTGCACCTGGCTTGCCCTTCTTCTTCTTCATAGAGCAAAGGAACATCTAAGGGTTCAAATGAAACACAGCCCGACAAACAAGAATAAAATCAGTAATTAAATAAAGACTTTGAGCCATCACAGAACTAGTGGTTGGGCTTATCACTAAAGTAGCCGTCCAACTGGACCACAATCAGTCATGTGGTTCGCTGGTGCTTAAAATTGAATACGTAAAGTTATATTAAAAGAGATACGGGGAAGTGAGCACATATATATCTAGAAAGTCTCATAAACTGTCTTAAAGGTTGTGAGAGCAGTTTATGCAGTAGAGAATTTAATGTGATGTATAATATACTGCACATAGATAAGACGCATGACCATATACACAGTAATTTAATCTGAGTGTAAAAACATGTAAAATATGCATATATGTAAATATTGTATATTGGTATGTCCACTGGCGTATTCAATTAATGAATATCTATGAGTTCATCTGAACCTAGTATTTAGGTTCCTGGGTTCACAATGAAATATTTATAGATATTTGGTTGATTTCTTATTATATATATATATGACCTGTACAAAAGTTAACTGGTGCATGATATGTGCTAGATCTGCTACCGGTGGTGGTTGGGCTTCTCCCTTTTTTGCCCATGCGGTCTAAAAATTGTTTTGATCATTGTTATTTCTTAAACCTTGTGGGTAGTTGTTTTTTAAAGCATCCGATGGCATGTAATATCCTTATCTGATTTTATTGAATAGACCGTCTGGATAGAAGCAATTACTGCATTTGATTGGTTTGATGGTTCCTTGTTTACTGGAGCTGTTTCAACTCATGTACGATGATTGGAATATTAAAGGTTCAAAGGTTAATCAATTAGATTGCAAAGAAAATCATAGCTTGTTTCTTATGGAATTGCTTTAGCTGTCTACATTAATTTTACAAATGAACGCTCTTGATACTGTTGTGCTTAGATTTTTTTTGTCACACTTTGGCAGGTCTATGCTGCTCCCTTTGTTATTGATGGACGATCAGCCTGCTAGCTTCAAGTCAGTGTCTGAAAATGTAGGCACACTTTGCAAGTCATCGAAGGCGATGCCTAATTGTGCTTTTGGAAATATAGGTGGTCTCTCTGTAAATGATCTTGGCCACCATTTCACTGATTATCTCAATATTCAGGATGCTGAAGACTCGAATGATAAGTGCAATGTTAAGACTGAGAAGGAAGATGCAAGTAAAGATTCCCATGGAAGTAACTCTGGTAATGCTTCGGTAAAATGCTTGATCAAGTGTGCAACATTTCCATGCTCTGGTATGAGCGTGCCTCCTGCAGAATTTGGTGGGAAGGAACAAGTGTATGACATGAATGCTAAAGTAATGACACATTGTACTGATGCTAAATCTCCTGATTTGCCTTACTCACGTTCCATGTCCCTGCCAGTAAGTTTTCTGTGCCTTAAATGATGTTCTTCATCAAGTTCCTTTTCCTTGGTGTATTGATATTATGATAGAGGGACTTCTAACCTTGTTGCCTATTTGTTATCTGTGAAAGTTTGTAGTAAAATACTTACATATATTGTTTTCATTAAGCCAATCAACAGTTGTCTGATTTATGTTACTTATCAGTAAAGTAGGACATACTTTGACCTTGAGTTACCGGTAATGTTGAGTCTTGGATACTACTTGTGGAGTGTTAATGTTGAGGCATGTGAGTATTAAAAAAGAAGGTGTTAATGGTAAGTTATGATTTATCCCCAAAAAGGTTAATAGTAAGGTATGTTTTGTTTGCCGCGGTGTTGATTGTTTCTTCCATTACTTTTTCAGGGATGGATATGTATTACATATGAATATTATATAGAATGATTGGTTGAAACGTAGGAATGAGCTCACTCTATCCTTCTTTTAGATGTGGTTTGACCACTTTTCCTTGGTATCTTGGTTTTGGTTTTTAGCTGTTCTCCTCAGGGTTATTATTGATTTGGATCTGACAAGCTGCATTTCTTGGCTTTCTTGGATTAAGTTTTTAGTTTGAGTTGTTTGTAACAATTAATCGCTTTTGGGTTTTAGCTGCTCTCTCTTATATACTTTGACCTTGTGTTGGTGGTCATCATCGAGATTACTGGTGGCATGTGTTAATGGTTCGTATACCATGTTTCAGTTTCTTCTGTGGTATGTGTTGGTTACGGTCGATTCAGTGTGGGATTTGTTTTGCTATCCATTTTCATGAATAGGATTATGTATTATATCAAGAGGAAAAAAAAGCATATCGGTAAAAGGAATACAATATACCTTCTTAAAAAAGAGGATAGGATACAAACTCAAACATTCTTTCATACCCATATGTTGGTTTGCTTTTTTGGTTTTACTCTAACCGTCTTTTCATGGTATGCTACTTCTTGTCTTTGCATTCTCCTTAAGGTGGCAGCAGCATGATTCCTACAAGCTATTATTTCTTGGATTTAACTTGTATTGTAAACCAATACAGGATCCTGCGCATAGCAGGAGCTTTAGTGCACCGGACTGCCCTTTAATTTGTATTGTTAGCAATGTGTCTAGTTGTATCACTCAGTGAAGTTACAGTATAGTGGAAATAGCATTGGAGCATGCAATTGCTGTTTCAGATACAGAGAGCGATTCTAATTGGCGATTGTTTCACGGTTGAGCAATCAAGTTACTGCAGATGTTAACGGTCCTGTTTTTTCCTCTTTCCTTTTCTGTGTTTTGTTCTTTCGCAGACTCCTTTGAAGCTTGTATCTGCCTTAAAAGGTAGCCGTGAAAAACAAGGCAGTCTACCAAGGAAGCTGACTGTAACATGGGCTCCAGATGTGTATGACCCTATTCCAACATCTGTGTCGCATGTTCCAAACAAGGGGCAAAGCCATAAGAGTGGCAAGAAGAAAAATGGGAAGAATAAGCAGAAAAACAATGGCAAGTCCTCACGAGGGGGCAAAGGTAGAGACAAGAAGCAAGCTCGTAAACATGGAGGGAGTTCTCAGATAAGTAACCAACCTCTGGATGATAGCAACATCGTAGCTTCGTCGAGCGAGGTACAGTCTAGCGTTGTGGATTTTGATATTGACAACCCAGATCCATTTTGTGGGAGAAGTTTTCTTAAGAACTCTATCACAAAACTGCACTTCCCAGTTGCAGAGGCTAGCTGAGCTCCCTGATTGCTCTTAGTGGTTCTCTTGAGTGTTCCACCAAGTTGTGTAAATAAATAAGTGTGAGGACTCGGTTGAACAGAGTGTAAGTTGTGAAAACAGTCGTAGACTCATAGTTAGTCGTGGCATGTTCATGCTAAACGTTTCAACCTTTGTCATGTGTTGAGTCTAGTTTCTTCTATGCAGTATTTCATGTTGTTTTTTTTGGTTTATCCATAATATGCCTTAAATTTAGGATCTTTACTCTCATTGCGCTTACCAAATATGAAAGAAAATCATAACAGTTCTAGCTTGAGACGTTACCTGATGGAATTTTTCTGGTGTAAAATTGCACATGTTGATACATGAGAATTTGGCAAAGCTTCTGAGGTAGAAACATTGGAGTCTTCTTGGTATCATAATACCAAGATAATTTTCAAACGGTTTTGTAACTATCCAAATATAGAGCCATGACCAACACCCTACTTAGTGAACCATCTAATCCAAAGCTGGTTAACTCATATTTTTCTTTGTAGTTAACGAGGCCATAAGTTGGGTGACTTTTATGTGACATGTAATAGATAAATGACTTGTGTGATTAATTTTTTAAAATTAATTATTTGTTGCATAAACAAAATTGGACAATTGCCAAGATGTTATATAGATGTCCTAACCTTCTTGGAATCAAGTCTTCATCTACGTCATCAGATATATCCCAGGAAATGTCCGAATTTTCTCACAAGTCACGTGTTTAGTAGGAATTTGCAAATAGAAAGTATAATACAATAATTGAAAAAAGGTTATAAAAATAAGCAATTCATTGAAGAGGCTGCTTGCTTGAGCAGTTTTCAGTTGTCCTGATGTGTCTACTTCAACTGCTTTATAATATTTTTTTAATTGCTTCAATTATAATTTTATAATAATTTTTGAAATATATAAAAAAATTTATCGATGTCAGATAAATCGAGATTAAAAAAATTTATATTGGCGGCTTGCTTGAGCACTTTTGGTGGTTATGCATATTGACGTGTCCGATTTTAACGATTATAATTTTGCAATATCTTCTGAAATATATATTTTTTTAATAAATATCAAATAAATCGATATTAAAAAATAATTTATATTGGACACTAGTTTGTTTGTGTATAAATATACATTTGCGAACTGAATGCTAAGATTCTCCGAAATGAATAAAAAAAGAGGATTAAAAAAGTCGACCGTGTCGACTTCACTCATTTTAGGTAAACTACAACACTTTATCCAAAAAACAAAATAGAAAGAAAGATGAGCTCTACAGAAATATCCATGGAAAACATTATAGAAGATGAAGATGAAGATGAAGATTCGTTTGTTTCTAATACAAATGCAATCATCTACGCTGCTTCTGGTATTTCAGGCTGGACTCAGAGTTTGATCTCTGATAACAATATTCCTAATTCGTCGTCTTCTACAGTGTAGACGAGCATCATCACCACCACCAGCAGATTTCAACTGCTGCCGGTGGTGGTGATGGTGATGATGATTCGATGATTGTATCATCCAGTGCATCTTCCAGTTGGTTTATGAATAACCAGCAAGAGATTAGGATATTTAATGTTGATTTCAGAGCACTTTGTGACAACAGACTCAAATCTGGCCCTGGATCTGAATTTCGTGGTAATACTGGTAAACAGGAGACTATCGTTAGGCTTGTGAATACTTTGATGGCTTGTGCAGAGGCGATCCAAGAGAACAACTTAAGTTTCGCGGATGTACTAATCAGTGACATAAGGAGACTTACAGTTTCACAAATTGGAGGAGCAATGAAGAAAGTGGCTTATTTTGCAGAAGCTTTCTATCATAAGATTCACAGAACGATTCCACAAAATATCGTTGAATCATTCTATTCCACGAACCCGTTCTTGCATACGAGTTTCTACGCGAGTTGCCCCTTCCTCAAAATCGCCTACTTCACTGCCAATCAATCCATTTTGGAGGCGTTTGCCGATTCCAAGAGAGTACATGTAATTGATTTCAGCTTTAATCAAGGTTTCCGATGGCCAGCACTTTTGCAGGCTCTCGCTTTGCGTCCTGGTGGCCCACCAGCTTTCCGGCTCTCAGGAATCAGTGTCCAACCTAAGTCTGATGACAATAGCGATCCATTACAGGAAGTTGGTTGGAAGCTCGCCCAATTTGCGGATGTAACTGGTGTAGAATTTGAATTCCGTGGATTCATGGTCCATGCTTTAACTGATGTTGAAGCATCAATGTTGGATATTGGACACAGTGATGTGGAAGCAGTGGCTGTGAACTCTGTTTTCGAGCTTCACCGTCTGTTTTCCAGTCCAGGAGCAATTGAGAAAGTGCTGGATTTAATAGGACGAATACAGCCGAAGATTGTGACCATCGCTGAACGAGAAGCAAATCTCAATGGGAATGCCTTTATGGACAGGATTAAAGAAGCATGGAATTACTATTCAACAATGTTCGACATGCTGGAGAACTCAGAGTGGACAAAGCGCAACACTCTAGACGTGGAGAATGATGGAGCAGTACCATAGTGCAGGAGATCAATAATTTGGTGGACTGCAAAGGGACCAAGCGAGTTGTGAGACACGAGACGCTGGGCCAATGGCGAGTGAGGTTTAACTCTGCAGGGTTCAACCTGGTCACCCCGGCTTCAAATACATACAGATGGGCAAACATGTTATTGGACTTGTTCACAAATAAAGAGGGGTATAGCATAGAAGAGAAAGATGGGTGTCTTATGTTGAGTTGGAATAGTCGCCCGCTCATCACCACCTCTACTTGGCGGCTATGTTGCCAAGTCTAGGGAGTCAGTCAGTGGGTGAGGTTGCTCTGCAGTTGTCCTGCATCATCCAATACATAGTTTTACATGTTACTCTTCTTTTACTGTTACGGTATAGTCTCCGATGTATCAGACAGTCCAAATTGATAACCTTTGTAAGATGGTTCTTTTCTTTGGCCTCACTGTTATTGAGAGGATCTCCGCAGTAGTCATTAAATTTGATTACATGATGGGAACAGTCTTTTTACACTCTACCATCTACACTAGAGTAGTTGTTGAGTGTTGCATGTAGATGTTCCTCCTTTTATGCTATCAGAACTTGTAATTGTCTCTGCTACAACATTATTTCCAATAATTTGTTATTTCCTTCTGTGGATGCCAAAGCTCGGGATGCCCTTTCACATTTAGCGGTGGTAGTAGAGAAGGATCACCAGAGACTTCTTACAGAAAATCCATAATTGAGAAAGGTAAAAGAGAGCATTAATCTGCTTCTCGATTCATAGGGTTGGAACTAAGATTGCTGATAAACTACCATAAGTGAATCGTTAACTAGCTAACTTGTTACACTTGGAAAGGTTCAACTAAAGTTTAACAGACATTTTCAGGGTTATTAAAGGTTAATTGAGAACTGAAAAGAGAGCAAAAAACTAAAATTCTAGATACATTTAAAACATAAGCAAGCTAACATAAAGAAACATACACAGGTAGACTGTAAATTGGGAACATAACCAGATAAGCTTAAACCTCCTACCTTCTACAACAGTTTCACAACATATGAATGCAAAATTGTAGTAATAACAACTTGCAGGATTTCCAAGGACTCTGTTGTACTTATCAGTAATTTTTTGAGATGCATTGATAAGATTGTTGCTAAAATCACAAAGCTGCCGAGCTAACTTAATCTCGTGCAAGTTTGCTGTTAAGTGGGTCCCTCCAAGAGGGGCGCACATGCAATAATTCAAAAGTTGGCCACCAACTTTTTTACAAATTATAAAAGGAGCTGGCAAACATGAGCAATTGTTTCTTAGTTTTAATAGAGAGAGCCACAGAAAGAAAGTAAGTATTTTTCTTGTGTAAGATATACCATAAATTATAAAACAAAATAGTCTGTAAAAAGAAAATTAGAATTTATCTTCCATTTTAATAATCATCAAGTCAAAGCTTGGTTGGTAGAAAGAAAGAAAAAAGTCACTCAATTGGCAATTGTCATGGAAATTACAGAGTGTTAAATAAATGTTAACTTTGTTGGAGTCAGGTCTTCATCTACGTGGTCTGAATGTCCCAGGAAATGTCCAAATTTTCTCACAAGTTGGGTAGGCATCTGCAAGTAGAAAGTGTAATATAATAATTGGAAAAAAGTTTTAAATAATAATATTTAAAAGATGCATTTGTAATTTTATAAAAGAAAAGAAAGTTGACTTGACTCATTCTAGGGAAGCAGGAAGGTAATAAATCCAGCAATTCATCAACAAAATAGAAAAGAGAAGGAAATAAAAGATGAGCTCTACAATCTTTTAATTTAGGCATGCAAGTATTCTATATTAATTCCACTTCAAATATGATTTTTAATCAATTATTCCCTTAATATAACCAGTAACTACTAGAAAAGGAAGTGCAAGCTACGTAATTATTCTCAATTATGTTTTGTTAAAGGAAAAATGGTAATTACCAATATA
Source organism: Solanum virginianum (assembly GCA_000787875.1). Taxonomy (NCBI): domain Eukaryota; kingdom Viridiplantae; phylum Streptophyta; class Magnoliopsida; order Solanales; family Solanaceae; genus Solanum; species Solanum virginianum. The sequence continues at coordinate 119,324 of DF357751.1, forward strand.
TTCGAACATTTATATTTATATTCTTAAATTAAACTTATTATTTAATTTTAATATTTTATTATGGCATATATTTTGTGCATTATTATGAAAAATCAATCCTCCAAAGAGTAAGAGCCCATTTGGCTTAGTTTAAAAGCTCGTGCTTTTAAACTCTTTTTAGTTTATAAAAGTGTTTGATAATTTTCAAAACAACTTAAAAAAAATTAAAATTTGCTTAAAATAAGTTAAAAGTTAAAAGCAACATCTCCTAACTTTTTATTTTTTAGCTTAAAAGTTATAGTTTGACCAAAAAGTTATCATTTTATTCTAAATATTTTTTTCATATTTCCAAAAATATTCTTAACTAAAGTAATCCTAACTATTCTCTCCCTTTTTATTATTTCAATTCAAACCACAACCCAACACTCTTCTGCTCTTTGAAACCATCCAGCAGTGTTTTTCTCGCCGCGATCTCTCTTGACAAAATATCTTAAATTCTTTATGTGAAATAAGAAGCGACGTGCATGCCATTAGAAAGAATAAGTATTATTGATTGGTTAAATGTTGAAAGTTTTTTGAGAGGGCAAGAGAAAATTGGAATAATTGGTATGTTTTGGCAATTGAATATCTCAATCATTTTTCAATTTTGATCATGAAAAAAGAGGCATCGTAAAATTTTCATATGATTGATCCAAACTATATATTTTAAAAATTAAAAATAAGTTGTGTAATTAGTTTTTATTGTAAAAATTGTTACTAGTTCAACTTTTCTTCTTGTTTAAAGAATTGGGTATTGCAAAAATTTCATCTTAAATTGTGTATATAAAATTTACTTAAATAATAAGTGTATATTGATATTGAATTAAAATATAAATTTATTTTACTTTATTTTATTTTTATAGATAGAAAATAAGTAATCAGTTTTTATAATGTTAACAACTTGAAGGATATTGCAGACATTTTTAATTAAAAAAGTGTTTAACAACACTTATGTGCCAAACACAATAAGAACTTTTTTTCAGCTGCAACACATTTATCCAAACACATATCTACTTATTTTTCAAATAAATTTTAACACATTAAAACTTTTTTTCAGCTGCAGCACTTTTATCCAAACACATACCTGCATATTTTTCAAATAAATTTCAACACTTTAAAAAGTGCTTCTAAAATACTTTTTAAAAACTATTTTTTCAGCTAAGCCAGAAGGGCTCTAAATGCACAAAATTAATGACAGAAAATGAAATAGAGTAATTAAGGTAATGACTCGATGCCTATAACGTCAAAGGAAGAGTTTTCTTTTTCTTTTTTTGTATCGCTTTGAATAAAATACAATACTTGGCTGTTTTTTGCCTTAAGTTTACTAATTATTGAATTTAAATTAGATGTTAATCAACAATTGTTTTTTACGTAAAAAAATGTTTAGATTCTTTTTTTTATTTTAGTATTTTATTTTCGAGATAAATATAAAATACACCTGAACTATTTTTTTTTTAGTTTCATAAACTCTTGCTAGCATAAATTTCATAACTTAACTATCACTTTTTAGTTTGAGAAACACAAATTGCCACATTACACTCCACATGAACAAAACATTCTATCTTCATAAAAATTAAATAAATTAGTAATATTAGTTATGTAACACCTCGTAAAATTATCGAAATACCCCTAGAATGTAATTGTGCGCATAGCGTATCTTCCAAAGCTCCGATGAGAAATCTGAGACCGATTTTATGATCAGCGCAAAAAATCGAGTGGGAAAATGGTCTAGACTCAATTTTAGAGCAACCGGGTTAAAAAATAATTTACGTTCATTTAACCAAAAATAGTGTCGATCCGCGCCCCTGGTGTGATGTGGACGGAACATGGAGTAAAACTTTTTTTTAATTTTCGATGGGAATTGAAATTTCGAAAAAATTGCAAAAATATACATTTCCGCGCCCCTGACGCAACGTGGACATGTGTCTGCGAAGTGTAAATTTTTAATTCTCTTTTGGGAAGGATATTTTCGGTATTCCTAACCTATTTTAATACTCCAAAATGTGTTTTAACTCCTTTAATTCGTACGAGGGTTTCAAAAGCTCATTATTTTCCTTAGTCTAAGTGTAAGTTCTGAGAGAAGGAGAAGAAAGAGCTTAAGGGTTTCAAGTTGAATTTCAAATCTTTGAAGAAGGCTGAGTAATTCTTCACTCCAAGTATGTAAAGGTTACTGGGATTGTTCTCCCATGTGCCCCGATGAATATAGTAGGTTGATAGTTGATAGGTCTTGTGTTACAATTCTTGAAGATTTTCTTAAATTGATGATCACCATAACTTGAATTAACTATTTACATGTCTTATTGTATGATTATGTATATACCTACATGATTTCTTTATTAAAGGCTTCGAGAATGAATTTAGGGGTAATGTCTAGAGCCTTGACTGTCTGGATGTATTGATTGTTATGGTCCGTGTCCTGAAATGAATGTATTGATGACAGAAATTGATGAAATTAGTGTCCTTAGAGTCTAAACGTGATTGAAATAAAGCTTGAAAGAATGATCATACTTTTTGAGTTGATAGATGATGAGATGAGTTGAGGTATCTTGCCCATAAAGGTTAGGTGATGAAAATTCTTTATTGATTGACAGTTTATGAATAATTCTACATACATTTTAAGTATCTAGCGCTCTCTATTTGGATGCTCCCATCCTGGTAAACATTTTTTAAAGAGTAACCATCTATCCTTAAGATCATATTGGATTATTTCTTTGAAATTTGAAGACATTAAGTTATTTTTCCCACATGTGAACTTCTTTTCACATGATCAACTCTATTAAATCCTATTAAGTTTTCACAGCACACACCTATTAATTCAATTACCAAAATGACGATCATTTGATATACAACATCGCTAAGCTGAAATTAATCAAAAAGCATTTGCATAGATAAATTTATTCGGTAAGCTATATTCCGTAGATGTAATACTTATTCATCCACAAAGCTTGGCTCAATCATAACAATTGCTTCATTTTTTAGCTGAGGTATTTTAGTCTTTGTTTTATCGTCATCTTAGTTTACCTTGTGGAGAAATTGAAGGTGAAGGATTTGTAGATTTTTTGTGAATGTAAGTTGGTCTCGCAAAATAGAAATAGGTGAAGTTATCGTCTGTGGCACACTATATACATCAGCAGAGAGATCACTACAGATTTGAAGATTATCTTGAAAATTATCTTTAATATCTACATATTTTCTTAAATTGATGATCATCATAACTTGAATTAACTATTTACATGTGTTATTATATAATTATGTATATACCTACATGATTTCCTTATTAAAAGCTTCGAGAATAAATTTAGGGGTGATGTCTAGAGCCTTGACTGTCTGGGTGTATTGATTGTTATAGTCCGTGTCCTGAGATAAATATATTGATGACTGAAATTGATGAAATTAGGGTCCTTAAAGTCTAAACGAGATTGAAATAAAGCTTCAAAGAATGATTATACTCCTTGAGTTGATCGATGATGAGATGAGTTGAGGTATCTTGCCCATAGAGGATAGGTGATGGAAATTCTTGATTGCTTGACAGTTTATGAGCAATTCGAGTCATGGGAGGAGTATTGAGCACCAAAATGATTAAGAATGAGTCCCACTCGCACTCATTTACTACGTGGCCAGCGTAGGATAAAATTGGACCGTGGAAGCGGATGTTTCCTTTGTCTAGCGGAGGACTTGAATGACTTTTGGATCCACTGATAGACTTGTCCTTTACCCCGACAAGGTACTGGACGAATGTGACAATGACATCTCTTCGTTGTATCACTATCGGCTTATAGGTGGTGGTTGTCGGTTAAAGAAACTACCAAATAGGTTTCATGTTGATAGTACTCCGAGGTTGACGTGATAGCATGAGCCTTGATTGATGGTGATGTGATAGAGTCCTGTCCTTTAATCTGAGTTGAGCTTGAGTGATTGATGAGCTGATGTCATACTATATTGTCTTGCCTATATTGTCTACTCTAACCCCTTTTATATACATCACATTCCATGTACTAATGCCCCTATGGCGCTGCATCGTTTTATGATGCATATTCAGTAGACAGAGAACTTCAGCAGACGAATCGTTGAGGTTCACAGATTCCTAGACAGAGACTTGGTGAGTCCTCCCCTGCATTCAGAGGATGTCCTTATTTCTCTTTCCTATCGTTTTGAGTTATTTTATTAGACTGTGATAGTCATGGCCTGTCATGGTACCTTGTTAGACAGTAATTATAGATGCTTCATAGGCATAGACGTATGATGGGTGATGTTTGTGTTCTTTTCCCCCTTTTCCTTATTTATAGTGAGATTGTTTCTTTAATCTTATTTCATATGACGGACATAGTGATAAGTCTTGTAGCCCCCTATAGCTCTATTATTTCTTGTGTATCTTCTGCTGATTTACTGATTGAATGAGTATAATAGGACTAGGTGGTTCACTTGGGGAGTAATAATAGTTTTTAAGTGTCAGTTACGCCTAAGGTACCCTCTCGAGATGTGACAAGTTAAAATTAAATATTAAAGTATTACTATTATTTTTTTTTAAAAAAAACTACTCCATAAAATAAAATACAAAAAATATTCTTACCTCACTGTACCATTTCTTCTCAATCTACACTCCCCCCCCAAACCCCCCAATCCCATATATACACATACGCACTTCTCGCAAGACTTTTTAAAAATAAAATTCTTGTTTCTGTACTTACAGTACGCAAGTAGAAAAAAAATAGTTTACTAAAAATATGTGTATATATATAATTCAAAATAAGAAAAATATATATACTCAAAATGTGATATATATATATATATAAAAGAGTCAACAAGAGTTGTACTAACACAACATATATAAGTTGTACCAATAGTAGTAACATTTGTACATTATATTTAGATTTTTATTTATCTTTATGTTTTAGTTGATTAGACACGTGTATATGCTGCTACTACGCGTCAAGTGCATGTTGCTTCGCTGCCATTGTCAAATATATACAAAGTCTCATTGCCAACTCTGTGACATCCCTCTTTCAGGCTTGAAAGTGTCTTTCTCCTTGCTGAAGAGTTTTTCATCTCCAAGGTGCTTCTGTTAATTAGAATGGTAAAAACGATCTCTTTCTTCCTTGCTCTTTCAATGTTGCGTTTAATTTGTGTATTACAACATCTGCTTGGTCCTTTTGGTCATGCATATATCTCTTTTGAAATACTAACATCTATTTTTTTGCTAATGTGATGACTTTTTATAAATCATTGATGCCATCAACATGTTTGACGAAATTCCTCCGGGAAAAAAAAGACATGAAGAAAGATTAGTCCCAAGAGTTAGTAATTTTAAAAGATGTTAAAAGTCTAATAAACTGAAGTATGTGCTTCCCTCTACTTGGTCCAAATTCCAGGAAGCATTTTCTTCAGTTGGATCTCACGGAGACATGGATGCTTTTTCTGCACCTAAAGATTCCTTGAGTCAAATTTCTGAAACATGTAATTGCATTATTCTTTCAAATGCTGATATGGTTGAACATGTTCTATTGGACTGGACTGTTTGGGTAACAGCCCCAATTCCAATGCTTCCTTGATGCATCTAGTTTCAACGCATTATGTCACGGACTTGGTCGTAATTCCAACGAACCGTGCGGCCTAGCAAATGTTTCTCTCTTAAGTTGCTAGTCAGCCTGACTTAGACTCCACACAATTCTAGGATGGGCTAAGTCATACAAGACTTCTCTACAAGATTCTACACGGATCTAGAACCTTCCGGACTAGTCTGCCAAGATCTACACCTTTCTAGACCATTTTAGAGCATTCGAGAGTATTCTAGAGTGCTCCAAGCTTGCCATGTACTTTTTTTAAGGTATTTTTGAGCTGATTTTTGGACTGCTCATCACATTCTCCCCTACTCAATCTGGCGACGTCCTCGGCGCATCATCCTTATATGCCTTGATGAGGTCTTGGTAGTTCCACAGCGTTAGCTCATGTTCCCAGCTAGCTTCACTGTCGGGAGATCCCTTCCATTTGAAAAAGTACTCAGTGTAGCTGGGATGAGTCCCTCGTTTGGAAATGACTCGGTACGCAAGGATCTCTTTCACTTCTCGTTTCGGCACCATGGTGATGGTTGTAAGTGCTCTTTTTGACTCTCCCCTGCTTGGATCATCCTTATCCTGATGGTATGGCTTTAGTAGGCTTACATGGAACACAGGATGCATCTCCAAGTGTGAGGGTAGCGTCAAGCGGTAAGCTAGCTTTCCAATGCATTTTTCCACAGGAAACTGCCCCTCATAGCGCTGTACTAGCCCTTTGTGCACCTTGGCCAGTTGTCTGCTTTGATGAGAAAGGAGCTTTACCATGAATAAGTTGCCTTCCTCGAACTCTAAGTGTCGTCTTTTAACATCGACCCACTTCTCCATTTTCTGTGCGGCCTTTGTTAAATACGCCTTTGCCAAGTCTGCCTTTTCATGCCATTCCTTGGCAAACTTGTTGGCTGAAGGATTTGGACCTTTGTAACCAATGTCCATAGTTTATGGCGTCATTGGCTGTTGCAGGCTCGAACAGACTTGCCCCAGTTGACTCACTTTTCTGCAGATTGTAAGAAAATTGGGCGATATCTAGAAGTTTGGCCCAATCCTTCTGGTTAGCACTAACATAGTACCGTAAGTATAGCTCTAACAAAGTATTCACCCTCTCTGTCTGCCCATCTGTTTATGGGTGAAAGCTTATTGAAAAGTTGAGTTTAGACCCCAGGATCTTGAAGAGCTCCATCCAGAATCTCCCTGTGAAACGGGTGTCCCTGTCGCTGATAATGGTTTTTGGTATGCCCCAATGTTGAGCTCAGACCCCATGATTTTGAAGAGCTCCATCCAGAATCTCCCTGTGAAACGGGTGTCCCTGTCGCTAACGATGGTCTTTGGTATGCCCCAATATTTCACCACATGTTTGAAGAATAATTTGGCAGCATCTTCAGCATTGAACTTCGTCGAGACTAGTATGAATACTCCGTACTTGCTGAATCTATCTACGATGACCATAATGTTACTGTACCCCTCCGATTTCGACAGACATATGATGAAGTCCATGGAAATACTTTCCCATGGTCTCTTCGCAATAGGTAATGGCTCCAATAGATCGGCTGTTGGACATTGTTCCATCTTGTCTTGCTGCCACACAAGATAAGTCTTTACATAGAGCTCCACGTCGTCCCTCATTTGGGGCCAATAGTAAGCTCGCTCGATGAGTGTCATAGTCCTTCGTGCTCCAGGGTGACCTGCCCACTTCGAGTCATGGCACTCTTTGATGATTTCCTTCCTTAAGCCTCCCCATTTTAGCATGTATACCTGATTTCCCTTAGTAACGAGCACCCCATCCTCAAGCCAAAATTGGCGTGTCTTACCCTGACTTGCCAACCCCATCAGATTTTTGGCTTGTGGGTCTTACTCTAATCCCTCCTTTATCCGGTCGATCATAGGGAAGATTGGGCTAGTGATGGAGGCAAGTTCAGCCTTTCTGCTCAGTGCGTCGGCCACAATATTCCCTTTGCCTAGCTTGTACTCCATCATAAAGTCGAATTCGGCTAAGAAGGCCTGTCACCGGACTTGCTTCGGTGTCAGCTTCTTCTGCTTAAGGAAGTAACTTGTGGCAACATTATCTGTCTTTACAATGAACTTGGTTCCTAGCAGATAATGTCTCCACGTTCTGAGGCAATGTACTACAACGGTCGTTTCCTTCTCCTGGACTGTGTAGTGCTTCTCCGCATCATTAAGCTTACGACTCTCGTAAGCTACCGGATGACCCTCTTGCATTAGGACCCCACCTAGTGCGAAGTCTGAAGCATCAGTTTACACTTCATAGGGTTTGGTGTGGTCGGGCAAGACCAACACCGGCTCTTGGATCACGGCTTCCTTGAGCTTCTCAAACACTGCCTGGCATGCCTCGTCCCAATCCCAGGTCCTGTTCTTCTTTAATAGGTTAGTGAGGGGAGCGGCTATTGCAGAATAGCCCTTGATGAACTTCCTGTAGTAGTTAGCCAATCCAAGGAAAGAAAGAAGTTCTGACACCTTCTTTGGTGGCTCCCATTCTTGTATAGCTTGTACCTTGGACTCATCCATATGTAGTTTGCCCTCTTCGATAACGTGTCCCAAGAAGGTTCTCGTTGAGCAAAGACGCATTTTTCTTTCTTGACGTACAGCTTGTTCTCACGAAGTACTTGGAAGACTTGCCTTAAATGGTTTACATGATCTCCCAAAATGTTGCTATATATGATAATATCATCCAAGTACACTACCACAAACTTGTCCGGAACGGCTGTAGGACATCGTTCATGAGGGTGCAGAATATTGCTGGTGCATTTGTGAGTCTAAAGGGCATCACGAGGAATTCATACAATCCGTACCTCTTGACGCATGTGGTCTTTGGTTCATCTCCCTCTGCGATCCTTAATTGGTAGTACCCGGACCGTAGATCCAACTTGGCGAACCACCGTGCTAGGCCAAGTTGATCAAAGAGATCGGCAATGAGCGGGATTGGGTACTTGTTCTTTACCGTGATCTTGTTAAGCGCCCGGTAGTCAATGCACAACATGAGTGATCCATCATGCTTCCTTTGGAATAGAACCGGGGCTCCATAGGGTGCTTTTGATGGACAAATATAGACCATGTCCATCAACTCCTTCAACTGCCTTCGTAATTCCTCAAGCTCCGGAGGCGCCATATGGTAAGGCACTACCGTAGGCGGGTTGGCACCTGGTACCAGCTCTATCTTGTGACCCACCTCTCTCTTTGGTGGCAACTTCTTTGGTAGCTCGGGCGGCATCACATCTTGGAACTCCTCCAAGACATTTTTAACTCCTTGTGGAAGGTCTTCGGCTGGAGGAACTTCTGCGTCTTCTTCCAATGTGACTAGGTAGGTTGGCTCTTCCTTCTTGACTCCTTTGGCAAATTGCATCGCCGAGATCTGCATCTCTTGGAGTCGGGTTTCACATTCTAGGGGGACTAGGTGCGTGTTACCCTCCTCTAAGATGCACAGTGAATTCGCGAAGGGGATTGGAATAGCCTTAACCCGGTCCATGAACTCAATACCCAAGACAAGTGGATAATCGTCCATGGTTACGATGGAAAAGTTGATGTGGCTATTCCAATTCCCTAAGCTTACCCGTATATTCCTGTCAACTCCAAAGGTTTCTGTCGGTGCCGCATTAACTCCCTTAAGCCAACCACGACTTTTCTTATAGGGGATGCCCATCCTTTTAGCCTCCTGTAGGGTGAGGACGTTACTATCGGCTCCCGTGTCAACAAGTGCCTTCACGGTGTGCCATCTGATCTTGGCCTCTGCGAACAATCTCCCCTTCTTTTCATTCTTGGTCACCTCCACCGTTACCTCAATCGCACTGAGGAGTCGTAGGGCCCCTATCTTGGCCTCCTCTTGCTCGCGCTCCTCAATTAAGGTTGAGAGTTTGCTCTTTTTGGGACATTCCCTCGCCTTGTGTGGTCCATCACAAAAGAAGCAGCCGAATGGGGGTCTTGATCTAGCCTTGTGCTCCTTAAATCCCTTAGCCTTCTCCGCTACCTCCTTGCCTCGATGTGGGTCTCCCCCACTCTTTCCCTTGCCGCCCTTGTCCTTGGGTTTAGGCTTCTCAACTTTCTTAAACTCAATAAGGGATTCGGCAATGGAAATAGCGGTGATCAAGTCTTGAGCCCCTCGTCGTTGGATCTCAAGTCTTGCCCACTGTTGCAACCCATCCATAAAGGCAAAGAAAGCTTCTTTATCAGGATAGTCTGGGATCTCAAGAAGTATCTCGGTAAATTCCTTCACGTACTCCTGGATGCTTCCTTTGTGCTGCAGCCTCCTCAGTTTACCATGAGCTTCCTCTTCTACGTTGCTTGGGTAGAACTGCTTCTTGAGATCTGCCCTGAATTCTACCCATGTGTTGATAGAGCACGTACCTCTTTCTATGTCCCCTTGTCTCCTCCTCCACCATACCATCACGGTGTCCTCGAGGTAGAGACTGGCCATATCTAGCTTTAAGGCTTCATCAGTCATGGCGAGCGCCCTGAAGTACTGCTCCATGCTCCAGATGAAATTGTCCAGCTCCTTCGCATTCTTTGACCCTTTGAATGACTTGGGTCGGGGAACATCCCACTTGGAAGGGGTAGTCCTTACCCGGGACGTACTTGGAGTCCCCTGGGCAAGAGCCCTCTTGCACAAGCTAAGCTCCTCCTCTGTGCTCTCTAGCTTGCGCAAAAGCCTCCCTAGCTCTTCCCGTACAGCGAAACTCTCAGCCTTATATGTCTCTTCCACGACCTTCACATTGTCGAGGCATTGGGCCAGGACTTGGTTCATAGCGGATTGCATTTCCTCCCGCAATCTATCTAGGCTGTGTTCGGCCTCCTTGAACTTCTGGTCAGCCTCTTCGAACTTTTCTTGCCCGTTGGTTATGGCCAACTCCACCTTGGCTAGCCGTGTCTCAAGCTCCACTATGGCCTCCCTGGATCGAGACCTTTGGCTCTTGGATTTCCCAACTTGGGTGATCTCACTTCCGCCTTCCATTTCGACTTGATGTTCCGACAGTACTTGAACCTTCGCTCTGATTCCAACTGTCATGGACTTAGTCGCAATTCCAACGAACCGTGCGGCCTACCAAATGTTTCTCTCTTAAGTTGCTAGTCAGCCTGACTCTAATGCTTAGCGGGACTTTGAAAGAACTAAGCAAAAGACTCTAAGACAGAACTCGAATATCTGGAGGAACAAAGAAAGAAATTGTATTAGAGAACTCTTGAAAGCTTTTACAATGCTTGTTGTGAGTTGCTTTCCTTGATGCCTAAAATGAGCAAATGGCTCTCCTATTTATACTACCTCATAGGGGCCAATGAATACCCACCTCTCTCTTTGGT
>DF357750.1:761-13984 GCA_000787875.1 Solanum virginianum
CCCCCCGCCACAGGCAAGATAGGATACTAATTACTCGACAATGATTCTTCAACTTCACTAAAAAAAATGTTTTTTTCCTGACCACCGTCATTCTAAATAAAATAAAGCAATGATCAAGAGGTTTGAACAAGAAAAAGTATATAATATGAAGACGAAGCATATGCTACAGAAAGTTTGTGGAAAATAAAAACAAGCAGACCAAATATTTCCACTAGATGAGATATAACAGTGAAAAAGTTGGTAACGTTGATCAAGGGTAAAATGATTTAATTTGTAACTACCATTTGACTTATTAATTTGGTGGATAACAAAAGTCCTTTTTTGGGGCGGGTGAGGGGGTAAGTAGACCATTTTAGTCATTTTAACATGAGCACTTTTTCACCAGACATAATTGCTTATGGAGCATTAAATTCATCAAACATATTAAGTGCTCATTATTAATACCATGCCTTATGGACAAAATAATCTATGCTTACATATAGTTATTGTAACCTTTCTGGATAATTTTTACTGCCTCAATAGTTAGTTTTACACTTTGATTTTTGTAGCCTCCTCCCTTAAATGTTCTACGAACGCTGTCAAATCCTTGAATGAGTTCCCACCTTCTTTGATGCCATTAATTGCAACTTTTCGGAGCTCTAATGCACGAGCTCTTTGCTCTTCTACCTTGCTCTCTCGCACAGCTTCCGCCAGTAACTTAGCCAACTCCTCCGAGTTTGGTATCGTGTTCGCACCTTCACAAGCTCTTATTGCTATCTCATGCTTGTCCACTAAAAGGTTTGCGTTGACAAATTGATCAGCACCCATTGGCCAAGTTAACATTGGTACTCCGGCTATTAAGGCTTCGATAGTCGAATTCCAACCGCAATGAGTCAGGAAGGCGGCAATAGCTCTGTGATTTAAAATCATCACTTGTGGGACCCAATCTCTAACCACCAGGCCACGTCCAGCCACTTTTTCCTCGAACCAAGATGGGATCGCCCCGTGACAAAATGAATTTGACACCACTTTTCTCCAACGCTATGGCTAATTCCTCCATTTGCTTGTTTGTTAGCACAGTTTGACTACCGAAACAAACGTACACCACTGAGTGATCTTCACATTTGTCGAGCCATGCTAGCATTTCACTCGCTAAAACAGAGCTCGAACCTCCTCTGGCCGATTGGCCGGAAATATTATTGTTATCATCACTGTAGTCCGGAGGCGGTACTGGTCCTATAGACCAAACCCTATACTGACCCAAATCTTTCATCAGATAATCCAAATACACATTTTCCCATTCTAAAAACGAGTTGAAAACAATTCCATGACTCGCTATATCAGCAAGATAACATTCTCTGATGAATTCTGAACTTGGGTCTCCTTCAACGAAACTCCGGTAAGTAGAAGAGAGCTGCCAATAAGGGAATTTCGGGGAATTAGGAATACCGGGGAAGTTAAAAATCTCGTTCTCATCGTTGGGGTCTTTCCTTTTAGGCATTTCACGCCAAAGTGAATAAACAATTGAAATGGCTAACGCGCCGGAAGTGGAGAAAACGTACCGGCGAATACCGAGCTGGGTGGCAATTTCGTGAGTAAACCCCAAAAACATATCTTAAATTATGGCCGACGGCGGCGAAGGGTGGTTGCGGAACCATTCCATGATGGGATCTCGAAGTTTTCCGAGATTGTACCTCATGGAACGGAACCCATTAGCGGGAGGGTCCTTGACGTTCTCTACGCCGGCGGGAATCGAAGGGTAAGATGGAAAAGGCAAAACGAGAGTAGTGATTGATGGGTTCCTGGAGAGAAGGGGGTTTAATATGGGGAGATTTTTGGGGGTGACTAAAATAGTGATGGATACTCCATTGTTGATTAACTGATGAGTGAAGTCCAAAAGGGGAAGCATAAGGCCTTGTGCTGGATAAGGAAAAATGAGTACATGAGGGCGATTTTCAGACATTTTTATCAGTTGCCGACGAGGACTGCCGGCGTTTTAGGAAATTGGGAAAGTTAAGTTGTCTTGATTTTTTTTTTGTCCAACTACTTCGTGGTTCAACAATCAGCCTATCCATGAGAATTTGAAGTATAAAATGTAATATGAGAAAATAATTTTCAGAAAAATATTTTTAAGAGTGCTATGCAAGATGAAATCATGATATAAATAATTAAATGAGATGAAATTTGAGGTTTTGTTGGATATGCAATTTAAATTTTTAAGTTGAATATTTTATTCAAAACTATAAAATTTTCATAAATTGAGAAACTATTAAAATTGTCTCAACCTGTACACAATCTTTATCAAGTAAGAAAAATTCATAATAAAAGTATAATACACTATGATAAAATTATTCTAGAAAATACAATATTAATTGTTTGAACTTTAATTCAATTAAAAAGTAAAACTAAACATGAGTTGTGTTATTCTTGTTGAACTAATAATAAATTTGATTAGTGAGAGTTATTGACATCCCGAAGGTGTAATGTCGTGGTGATAAAAAAAAATCAATTCAATTCAATTAAAGAGTTTCAAAGAATTTTAGAAAAAAATAATTTAGAATTGTCACCTAGATGATTCAAAAACTAACTAATTATTTACACAAAAATCTACAAATAAACTAGACTCCGATAAGTGTTCAAGTTATTAAAAAAAAAAAAAGATTTTAACACACTTCACAATACACAATTATGTGACTGAACTCGTTTTTTTTTTAAATTGAGAAGCAGATAATTAAATAGTTATAATAAACACAAAATGCATACAAAAATAAAATAAAGTAATAATACAAAAAAGTGACCTGACATTTCTCTGACGTTGATAATATACATTTTTTTAAATTTCCAATAAATAAATAATAACTTCGTATACCTATAAAAATTCTTATTAAAAATGTTAATAATGAATAAATATAAATAAAAATAATAGCTAAAAATAAAACTCATCTTATAAATATAGAAGACCTTGAAAATCGACAATTTCTTCGTAGGCAAGTTGTGATATTTTTCTCTCCTGCGATACAACACAAAATGGATATCATTTTGTTAATTTGATTAAAATCATTCTGCAAAAAAAAAAAAAGCAGAGATTAATATCTCTTTTTTTTAAAAAAAAATTAAACTTTGAGCTCAGTAGCTCATTTTATTAAATAGAAAATTAAAAGAGAAATCAATAAGTCTCTTTACCATGGAATACACACATAAGTATTTCAAATAAGTCATTGGAATGTGCCATTTCTTCCCCCTTCTTCTTCTTCTTCTTCATGGCACTTCCTTTTTTTAAAAAAAAAAATCAAATTGGAAAATCTCAATTCCACAATAACAAATTTTTTATTCTGTAACTCTGATCCCCAATAAACTAAGCAGCGTCTCAGTCCTGCACTGACTGTTCCAACCCACAGGCAAAGATGGGATACTATACTCGACAATGATTCTTCAAATTCATAAATAAATGTTTTTTCCCTGACCATCCCAGTCATTCTAAATGAAAAATTAAGTACCGACCAAGAAGTTTGAACAAGAAAAATACTCCGTCCCATTTCGTGTAATATTTTTTGACTTGGCATAAAGTTTACGGAAAAAAAGAATATTCTTAAAACTTGTGATGTGAAATCATTCTTAAATATTTGTGTAACTAAAAATCATTTTCATTAAGGATAAAAGAGATTTTAAAAGGAAATTATTTCTAATTAAAATAAAGTAAAAAAAATTTTCGTACGAATAAAAAAGAAAATGATGATATAATATGAACTAAGACGACTCATATTTTGTTGGAGGATACAAAAAGTTTGTGTAACATGGGAAAAAAAAAAAGCAGACCAAATATTTCCACGAGACAGAGATACAACAATGGAAAAGTAGGCAACGTTGATCTATGGTAAGTTGATTTAATTGATTTATAACTACTATTTGACTTATTAATTTGGTAGATAACAAAAGTCCTTTTCTTGGGCGGGGAGGGGGTAAGTAGCTTTGAAACCATTTGTCATTTTAACATAAGCATTTTTTTTCACCAGAAAATAATTGCTTAGTCACCAAACATATTAATTGCTCATAACTAGATTCAACACTTTCTATTCAAATGTGCTAAATACTTATACATAATGTTTATTTTCAATATCTAAACGGGCTTTTCAAAGCTTAATATAGTACTTATATCCATCAACTAAGCCAAATAAATAGACGTCATATCACTTATACCATATCAAATGGACAAAATAATCTATGATTACATATAGGTATTATAAAAGATGACTCCAAAGATGTAGCCTTTCTCGATATTTTTATTACCTCAATAGTTAGTTTTACAGTTTGATTTTTGTAGCCTCCTCCCTTAAATGTTCTACGAACGCTGCCAAATCCTTGAATGAGTTCCCACCTTCTTTGATGCCATTAATTGCAACTTTTCGTAGCTCCAATGCACGAGCCCTTCGTTCTTCTACGTTGCTCCCTTGCACAGCTTCCGCCAGTAACTTAGCTAATTCCTCCGAATTTGGTACTGTTTTCGCACCTTCACAAGTTCTTAGGGCTATCTCATGCTCGTCCACTAAAAGGTTTGCGTTGGCAAATTGATCGGCACCCATTGGCCATGTTAACATTGGTACACCGGCTATTAAGGCTTCGAGAGTTGAATTCCAACCACAATGGGTCAAGAACGCGACGATAGCTCGGTGATTTAAAATCATCACTTGTGGGGCCCAATCTCTAACCACCAGGCCCCGTCCAGCCACTTTTTCCTCGAACCAAGATGGAATCACCCCGTAATCGTTTGAAGCGTGTCCTTTGGTGGCTCTTTTGGCTGACAAAATGAATTTGACGCCACTTTTCTCCAACGCTATGGCTAACTTCTCCATTTGCCTGTTTGTTAGCACAGCTTGACTGCCGAAACAAACGTACACAACTGAATGATCTTCACATTTGTCGAGCCATGCTAGTATTTCACTCGCTAAAACAGAGCTCGAACCGCCTCTCTCGGATTGGCCGGAACTAATTTTTTTATCGTCACCGTCGTTCGGAGGCAGTACAGGTCCCACAGACCAAACCCTACAGTGACCCAAATCTTTCATCAGATAATCCAAATACACATTTTCCAATTCCCTAAACGTGTTGAAAACGATTCCATGACTCGCTATATTAGCAAGATAACATTCTCTGATGAATTCTGAACTTGGGTCTCCTTCAACGAAACTCCGGAAAATAGGAGAGAGCTGCCAATAAGGGAATTTCGGGGAATTGGGAATATTGGGGAGGTGAAAAATCTCGTTCTCATCGTTGGGATCTTTCCTTTTAGGCATTTCACGCCAAAGTGAATAAACAAGTGAAATGGCTAACGCGCCGGAAGTGGAGAAAACGTACCGGCGAATACCGAGCTGGGTGGCGATTTCATGAGTAAACCCCAAAAACATATCGGAAATTATTGCCGACGGCGGCGAAGGGTGGTTGCGGAACCATTCCATGATGGGATCTCGAAGTTTTCCGAGATTGTACATCATGGAACGGAACCCATTAGCGGGAAGGTCCTTGACGTTCTCTACGCCGGCGGGGATCGAAGGGTGAGATGGAAAAGGCAAAATGAGAGTACTGATTGATGGATTCCTGGAAAGAAGGGGGTTCAATATGGGGAGATTCTTGGGGGTGATTAGAATAGTGATGGATACTCCAATATTTACTAGCTGATGAGTGAAGTCCAAAAGGGGAAGCATATGGCCTTGTGCTGGATAAGGAAAGATGAGTACATGAGGGCGATTTTCAGACATTTTTATCAGTTGCTGCCGATGAGGCCTGCCGGATTTTGTGGGAGAAGAAGAAGAGGCAATTGGGAAAGTGGTTCAACTATCAAAGGACAAATACAAATGTGTGATTTGGTGGTGTTTTTTCCTATTTTTATTAAGAGACCAACCGGAGAAAAATGTGTTACCACAATTTATTCGAGTTGATTAGGTTGACCACAGTCAACTAATTGACTATACTGTTTATATTTTCGGAAACCTTTTCTGGCAAAGTAATTAATACTCCATTCCTTTTAATTTATATACCTCTTTTGAATTTTTAAATCCAAACAAGTTTATTCTTTGCTATATTTTGTATATATCTTTTAAATATTTTAATTTAATAAAAATTATGATTTATATTATTTTTATGTAATTTATAAATTAATAAATTTTATTAAAAAAGTTTAAAGATTTATACGCAAATTTTTTATCAAATTGAAGTTGTTTGACTATTAAAAAATGAAAAGTGTTATTTTTTCTTTTTTAGTATATCGTAGAAAGAATATAATCATACCATATTTAGAAATATTTTTACTTTGGAATCATCATTTTAGCCTAAATGTAAAAGATTTATAATCGCGCATATATCTAACAATTATATTAAACAATAAAAAATTAATTTTTTTCTATTTTTACTAAATATCACATCAAATCAAATAGTACCTCATAAAATAAGACAAACAAAAAAATCAACATTCTACTCACAATCCTACTTAATTGGCAAAAGATACACAAATATGTTTCCTTTTTAAGGAGTGAAATTTTAGAAAAACTTAACATATTTCTTCCACTTCGTGTTCAACAAAATTATATCACCTAAATTTAGATTATGGGATTATTTGAGATTGAAAGTGAAAAAACTACTAATTACATTCAATTAAAGATTCGTATGATCACACAATAGATATGCCAAAAGGTTGAAGACAACATAAATATTTTGTATGACCATCTTTAGAAAGTATCAAATTTGTTACACTGTGCAATCTTTTCTTTCATCAGTCTGACGTGTGTTATGTATATTTTACATTTAAGGAGTAATGGCCTTTCACACACTTTAAAACCTATTGCCTTATATTTTTTGAGATAAAAACAATGAAAGAGACAATATCCATGGTTCCAAATTTCAAAAGATAAGTTGTCTTGTTGAATTTTTTGTCCAACTACTGTAGTAGGTTCAACTATCACCCAATCCATCAGAAACTGAATATAAAATGTAAAATGAGAAAATGTTTTTCACAAACAAATATTTTTAAGAACCCATTTGGTCATTAAGATAATATCATAATATGATGAAGTTGAAGTTTTGTTTGGATATGTAATTAGAATTTTAAATTGTATTCTTTACTGGTAAACATAAAATCTTCATAGGTTGAGAAAGCTATCAAAATTGTCTCAATTCTCTATACAATATCTACCAAATAAGAATGAGTTCATAACAAAAATATAATACGCTATGACAAAGCTATTCTAAAAGATACAACATTTATCTATCAAACTTTAATTCAATAAAAAAAAAGTAAAAATAAACATGAGTAATGCTATTCTTGTTGGAGTAATAATAAATTTGGTTGGTGAATTAATGATTATATCCAATATAAATGGTTCAAAGGTTAGCAAAAATTATTATATCAATTATAAATTTTGCTTGAGATAAATGGTTGTTGGTACATATAAAATAGTGGGATAATTTTGTGAGTCAACTTTTATATTTGAAAAATATAAAATTATAATACGAAATTTCTCGTGATCATAATATAAAATTATGAGATCGTATATTCAAACACCTACTTAGAGGATGATGAGCAATTTGAAAACAATGCCCGAAACCCTATGGTAGAATTGGGCCTTCTAACTTTAAAATATGGCATAGGGTACCAAACCATATATAACTATGAATAAGATTTCACATATTTTCGCCATTCGTCCCTTTTCGGCCAATTTCTTAGACAATGACTCTTTTTAACTTCACGTATTATTTATGGACCTTTTTGATCAAGCTAACAATATTTTAAGATTAACATCAAATCACCATCTAAAGTTTTATAGACTTTAGATGATAACTTAATATTTTATCAATTTAGAAAGATTTATATTTACACAAATTTTCATAAATAATCTCGACTTGAAATTGAATATGGTCAAATAGTTATGTTTTACATAATTACACGATATAATTCGGCTATGCGATCTGGAGGGAGCAGAGAGGTTAGCGAGATCGAGAGAGCTAGGGAGGAGAAAGACAAATTATATATGTATATTTGTCAAGTTGTATATGTATATCTGTAAAATAATTATATATGTGTAACTAATATATATATGTATTTGTATATCTGACAAGCGATAGTGGAAGAGAGGCAAGCGAGATTGAGAGAGGGATGAGAGAGGTGAGTGAGAGAGATGAATTGTATAAGTATATCTATGAAAAGAATTGTATATATGTAGTTGGTATATATATGTAATTGCATATCTAGCAAAAAATTGTAAAGAGAGAGAGAGGCAAGAGGATAGAGAAAATAATAATAAAATTCTAACTATAACAATAAAATTCTAACTATAGCTATAAATTATAATTTTTTCAAATTATAATAATATAATATAAATACATATTATATATTTGCCTATTAGATAATTGTTTCTTTGTCAATAATCTCCCTTCTCATGGGCTGTTTGAATTGAGGCTTGTAATATGGGCCAATATAAAACCAGCCCAAATACTGTTGAAACCGAAACAGAAAGGGGACAGATGTTGTAAGAATTGTGGGGCCACGTTAGTGTTCTAAGAACCAGTTGAAAGGCACGAGAAATGAAGCACGTGAGGGAGACACGTCAGCAAGAATATGAAAATGTGGACCCCAGAAACGACAGGTCAGTTCGGAAAGAAATTGCACATGCCCCCACTAGCTGCAGATTTTTTGAAAACTAATTACTCCCTCTGTCCCTTTATGTACCTTTTATTTTTCGGGTGCGTCTAAAAAAAATATATTATTATTTTATTATTTTTTATTTAAAAAATATTTTTTTTTCTGTTTGTTTTAAGAAAATAAATTTTTCGTGTAAAATTTAATTTTAATTTCAAAATTGCAAAACATTTTTTAAGGCTATAAGATTAAAAAATATTTTGATAAATTTAATAATTTTAATTTAAGATTATTTTTTTAAAAAGTACTTTTAAAACTTCGTATCAAATCAAAGCACATCATTCTTTTTTTTAAATGGAGAGAGTAAATTAGGAATAATTTAATTTTAAAATTTCTCTTTTATTCGAATTAAATGAATTTCAATCACACAAATATTCAAAAATTATTTTATACTAGTTATATCAAATTAAAAGTGTTACATAAAATAAAATAAAAAAATATTAATTTTTTACTTAATGTTTATAATCCATGTTACAATCCTAATAAAATATTCTCCATAAACAAAATTGAATTCAAACTCAAAACTTCTATTTTTCCATTTCGCGATAACTCATATCGATACTAGCTATGGATTTGGTGTTTCCTTTTCGTTGGTGGTGGGACCTTTGCCCACACTAATTTATTTTATTTTATTTTATATTTTTAAGAAAAAAGAAATAGTGGGACCCGCAATCTATGTCCCACGTGACAACATCACAAGAATGAGAACGACGCACCGCCAAATAGGAGTGGAAGCACGTGCTGTCACGTACCTTAATTTGGGTTGTTTGATAGTGTTATGTTGGTTTTTACGTATATCACCCAAATTATGCCCATAACATCTCCTTACACCCTTTTCGAAAAATTGGAAACATAAAGAATGATCGTACATCACTACTTTAATAATTAAAAAAAAGCTAAAACTCTAGTGCTTAATTAAATTGAATATATTGGATAGATCTATTAGAAAGATTAATACACTCCTTGAAAAAACAATTAACACGAAAAAATTCTTCAATTATCATTTAAATAAATCACATGAATTTATATACTATGTTGAATGATTGAGAAGAATAAAATATTATTACATAATTACTTTGACTTATTGTTAATTTTTTTGGGGGGGTGGGGGTGGGGGTGGGGTGGGTTGGATAAAAATAAGAATTTTCTATTTACAAAATAGATATAAGATAAAAATATACTTGTAAAAGAATATAAAAGGTAATTAACCGGAAAGACCTCCGATGTTCTGTTTAATAATCTCATGTGATATTTTTTTTTTTAGATTATTTAAAATAATATATGTAATTGATGGTAGGATCAATCTCAAAATTCTAATCTATGACATTTTGTCATATAAAAGTTGGGGCGACAATTTCTTCATTGCATGCTTAACGAAAATGTCATTTTGTGTTCCTCGAGTCAGTTTGTGGAAAAATTTTTATTTAAAAACTTTAATTAATATTTAAAAATTATATAAATAAATATTTGTTTATTAAATCAACTTATTACTTCAACATTAAACTTAAATGTAAGATTCAAAATTTGAAATAGAAGTTTTTCAAGAAAATTCAAATTTTACTTTTAAGTTGTGCCTTCATATTCATATCAAATACTACATATTAAACTTCAAGCACACCTTTTTTCAACTTTCGAATGCAATTTTCTTTCAAATATGAAGGAATGCATGTGCAAACACCTACCTCACTTTTTCATTAGTTTATATATATGATTCCAAAAGCAACCCTAACTATCATATCATATGACTTATGCATTGAGGTCATAGGTTTCATGATCCTTACAACCATATATTGCCCCGGCACTCTTCTTCATCCAACTACAAAAGTGTCATGTGCTGATTATTAGATTTAAAATAACTATTTTGTAGTTTTAACATGCAAAAATTAAAGTTCAAAATGGAGCCTTCAGTGAGAAAAAGGGAAAAAGTTAGGGATAATTTGAATTTTTTCGTATTTATAAATTATTTTCTTGATGTTCTGTTAGCGAATAAGGGCAAAATCAATTAGCTTCGCAAATTATAGAATAAATATTTACAAGTTCAATGGGGAGACATTAGCAAAGAGAGGCGAATCTAATATATCCAGAGGTACTATTATTAGCTAGCCAAGAAAGTGAAAATTCATCTTAATCATCTAGATAAATAATTTTACATTAATAAAAATTGTATTTCCTCCGTTTTAAAAAGAAGAATCTTAATTTACTTTTTCACATGATATGTTTAAGACCATAATAATATAAGATTTTTTATCATTTGTTAGATTATATATAATAATACATGGACAATGAAATAAATATTACATTGTAAAATTGAAAGCCTTGGAAGCTTACATTATTTGAGGACTAAAAACCCTATTTATAGATAAGGAAAGAGGGGGGAGGGGTTTTCCAGGGACAAACATAATATCAAATGCTAACATAATATCAAATCCTAACATCACTTTATATAACCTTGTTTTAGGACCACAAGATTGAATTTTTTTTTTTTAAATTTTGTGTCAAGTCAAACCAAGTCATACTTTTTGAAATTGACGGAGATTTTCGTTTAACCTTTATAAATGCCGGCAAACGATATTATACTAATTTAAAAAATATATTAATACATATATTTAGTTTTATTAGAAATCACAAGTTCGATGCCAATACTTTAGCCATAAATTAGTTATCAGGATAATTACAGTGAATTGCCTTTCGGCCTCAATGATTATTTTAAAAATAATCATTTGCTTTATAAACATGTATAGTTAGTGTATGTTTCATGTATAGTAAGATTATATTCAGTTTTTTAGAGTATTATGTATAAGTGATATTATATAATCAGTATATATTTTTTATAATTTTTTAATATTTGACAAGTTATATTGTATAATCATATATATTTTATTTTAAACTATTTTTTATCTAAATAAAAAAATATTTATTATAACTAAATTAATTTATTTTATATATTTAAAATTATCCTTAAATTAGTTTTCGCCGGGAGCCTTAACTTCAAACATAAGTAAATGTTGGCCGTTTCGCAAAGTACAATTATGAATATGGCATTTTCCCTAATATAAATTATGTTCTTTTGGTCTTGAACTGTATTATCCTTACTATTCGAAAGGTTAATATCTTTTTCATAATCAATTTTTGTTGCTGACCAAAGGAATAAAAATTTTCTTGTACTTTGCTTTCTTTTGTTTATTGTTTATTGCATTTCGTAAGGATAATTAATTATCAGGACATCTGAACTAACCATAACGGCTTCACTAAAATCCGTAGCTCAAGTCACGACAACTTAACGCCGCGCTAACGCCGTTCCGTTGAAAAAAATGTTGTAGCTGGTCCCCACCGCACGCTAGCAGCAAACACGGCAGGGAATGGGCTCACGTGAGCGGCTGGGACACAAACCCTCAGCTCACGTGAGATTATTTTTTTTAACACTTACACGTATTTCCCTAAATTAAACATCACGATTTCGGCCCCTTCCGTTTTTGGTGTTGGCCCCAATTCATCTATTATGGGCCCATCCTCCTCAAGTCCAGTCAATATTAGTGAGTGTCCAACACAAGTCCATTTCCCTGCTTCCTTTTTCCTATGCCTATCTCACTAAGATCATCCTTATGTATTTTTGACTTAATATAAAATTTTAGAAAATAACTTTTTAAAATAAATTTTGTAATTTTAAATGTTATATGTGACAAGTTCATGATATATTAAAAGTCTAAAGATGTTCTTTAGAATTTAAATTTTTCATGTTAAGAAGGACTAACATAGAGTACATTGTGTGCAAGTTCCATGAGCAATATATAAAGGAAAGATGAAAAGTGAAGATCGATACACACATTATATTCAACAGAGAATTTTCAAGTATTTTACATTTATAATTCAAGAAAATAGATAGTTTGACATTAATAGTATTGTGAGTCATATTAGAGTAGGAAGAATGAAATATATTGGCTCGCATTTGAAATATTATGTAATAAAAATGTGTTATCAAAGTTTAAAGGTAATTCATAATTGAAACAAAAACAGTGACAAAATTATTTTGTTGTATGGAGTAGAGTATTAATCTGTCAAAAATCCATATATATGCTTCCACTACATATATAAATTGTAAGTCTGTGCTAATGAATTATGCTTCCGTTGCATATATAAATTTTATTTTCTAACTACTAATTAGAGGGATTAGTATAAGAACAAGGTTATAACTTAAACGAGACAAAATTGGAGTGAAGTTTGTGATGAATAAGATACGAGAAGCATAATTAAAATGGTTCGTACATGTTTAAAGAAAGAACATAAATGCACTAGTAAAGAGACATCACAAGTTGACTATAATAGGTTTTAGGAGAGGTAATCGAAGAAAAATTGAAAAAATATTATTTGATAAGATGTGACAAATTTTTAATTTATTGAAAATATGATTCCAAATAAGAAGATTTAGATATCGAAGATAATGCTAGGATAAACAAAATAATCTAGCGAAGTAATATTATCTAGTATATGCAAAATATCTTATTCTATTAAATTTCACTTACCTGTTATTTTTTTTATTTTTGTTTATTCTGTTAATTTG
>DF357750.1:14019-43074 GCA_000787875.1 Solanum virginianum
CAGTTAATTTGCGATCGACTTTCTCTTTCCCATGTACTTTAATTTAATTATATTTGTTTTGAGCCAAAAGTTTATTGTTAGAATTGATGAGAAGGGTGTATAATTAGTATTTTCTTCGTCTAATTTTATTTGGCCTTTGTTGATTTGGCATATAAATTAAGAAGTAATAAATAATGGGATAATTTTATCAAAGTACCATTTAAATATAATAAATACTTTATAAAGAAATAATTATAATTAATGATAAAAATAAATTAAAAAATAAATATAAAATTATTTTTTAATTTAATAAAATAAATAAATATTATTAAATATTCTAAAATTATATAGGACCAAATAAAAATGAATAGAAGGAGTAATTCAATGGAACTATTGCCGTATTAAACTTGAAAACAATGAAAAGGAAATCAGATTTGCGTATAATATGTGGGACCACCACATCAACGCGTGAGTTGGCCACGTGATTTGGGAGGCGGACGATGTAGCAACTACACCTTTTTTTAATCACGTGACTTAACCGAATTTCACGGTCACATTGACACCTGTCCCGTAATGCCAACTTTAATTTTTCTTAATTATCCTAAGCCAACTTTTTATTCATAATCCCACATATAATTAAAACCAAATCTGCAATAAAGAAATAAAAAATAGATTATCCTAATCCTCCGACACTATTTAAACAATACTTAACTGATCCCTATGATGATACCTTAAGTAGAGAATGTCCACGCTACAAGGAAGCTTCTTATTTACAATTACTTTAATTATCACTGATTTAGATTTCAATTTACTTTTTCGAAAGAGTAAATGCTAAAACTAATCATTGAAGAAGCTTTTAATCTTTCTGCGTTGTTCTCCCTCTTTACATTAAAATAATCCGATAAATATTACTCTCTTCGTTTCAAATGAATTGAATTTCTAAGATTATTTTTAATGTTCAAAATTCAAAAAAAAATATTTGAAACTTTTTTCACATTTGCCCTTTCATTTATTGAAGTTTTATATTTTGTAGGAGATAAATTGCACTACATATTTATGATTTCACAAGGGCAATAATGAAAAGTATGGTGTAAATTTTATCTTTAAATATTTTTGTTAATATATGTGCATTACCTCACAAATTCAACTAATATGGGGCAGAGGAGTAGTAGTTCTAATAATAAATTTGATAAACTTTGCCTATAATTAAATTAAAGATTGGAAATACATAAAAAGATAACGTATTTTATTCTTTTCATTTTAATTTGACTTATGAAAAGAAATTATTTTCTGAAATCTTTGGATTACCATCTTAATAATTCATTTAGTCTTGTTGATTTTATTTTTTTTTTCAAAATAGGATAGTTTGAAATTATTTAAAGAATTGTATTTGTTTCTTGAGAAATAATTACAATTAAAAAAATAAAAAGAAGCAATTGACGTCGCCGCTGTGTTCATGAACCTTTTCGGTCATCGCGTTATCGCGTATTATTGGGAATCTTAACTTTTTCTTTTTAGATATAACTATAAAATTAATTTAATTAAATCACGTTACCTTAGTTTAAATAATTGTATTTCCATTGACTAACTGTACTCTTTAATCAGTGATTTTTTTAAAATAAAAAAGCTGCTGTAGATATTTAGGGTTAAGTAACTGTACTGTGCATGCTCTAGATATGTAGCTAATTAATGTTCTACTGCTAATACAGAGACAGTTTCGTGTGTTTATTTTTTAAGATCACTTAATTAATAATTATTATCTTTAAATTGTCACTTTTTATTGAAAAAAAAATATAAACAAATATAATAAATATTAATTGAGTGTAAATCAACTCCGATCATCATCTACCCACTAGTGAAATAAGGAAAAAATTATATAAGTATCTTTAATTTAACTAACTTGCTTTTTTATAATTATTTTAATCCTGCACTGAATTTTAAAATCTAAAATATTCATATATATGTTATGCAAACTTAAATTGCAGTTTATTTATTTTATCAATTAATATTCAAAATTAAAATTAAGAAAACATTAAAACGTGTATTGTTTGCCACAAATTATTGTTAAGATTGTTGGCCAGCTAATTAAACTTTTGGACAAATCGTATTCAGCTGCTAATTAACTAATTTTAGGTAGAAGAGTTTCCTACCTATATATTTAAATAAAATAAACACTTCTATTTGAACCAATTAATGTTATACACATTTGAAATGTTATGTTGTGTATTAATAATTAATTTTTTTTTTCTTGTGAGATTATTACACTATCATTCTGGGTCTAATAAAATGTATTATATTTTGTTAGTCATATGTCATCTAATTAACCTATCGAGCTGGATGTTTACTTGATAATTAAGGAGAAAATCGATCCTATAAAAAACTTTTTCATTATGAGATTTTAATTGAGATATTAATCTGATTTTGAACATAAGATTGCAACTGTTCTACCACACATTCGTTGATAATAACTAAAATACTTTTGAGTTAGATTTAAAATCCCACCCATAATATAATAAATGTATGTCATCATTAGGGGTAAGTTGTTAATTTTTTTTAATTGTGAACACACATTTAAATTATTTTTTCCTATGGAAGTATATGTTTTTCTACTGATATCTAAGGAAATTTAGGTATTACTGTCATTAGTAATACTTCATCCATTTAAAAAAATTAACTTGATTTGAATTGAAATAGAGTTTAAAGAAATATCTTTTAATTTTTTGTTATTCTAAACAAAAGTCATCTTAAATGTATAAAAACATCTTTTAATTTGTGATTTTAAACATATCAAGTAGAAAACTGAAATTAAAATATTATTAAAAGGAAAAAAATTATTTTTTTAAAAAAATAGAATAAAAATAAAAGTCTTTTTTTTTTGGAAATGGAGGAAGTAATAAGTAATTTATACTTTTGCCGTTTAATGAATTTTCTCTTTTGTTATGGTCTATCCCGACCAGTAAAAGTGGGCAGTGACAGTACTATTCTGAACAAGTAGCGGGTTTGTCGTATTGTGCATAAGCACGTGAGTTGCAGTATTTAACTCACATGTCCTTCTCTTCCTTTTTTTTTTTTTGTAAAAAAATAAAAAATTAATCAGTGACCACACATATATATATATCACAACTGTGCACTTTCCTGCTAATAGTACCTTCCTTTTATTTCCGTGAATAAAAGGGAGGGAAATAAAGCTGGAGGAAGATGTGAAATCTTTACATGAATCTTTCTTATATTTCACCTACTGGAATGTTTTTCATTTTTTTCAAAAAATAAACTCTTCCAGGAAAATATATCTTAATGAAGAAGAAAGACGACGTTGAGAAGTCCTAATATGCAACAGAAAGAAAAGTGAGAATGTATTGAAAATATTCTGAATTTGGCTGAGATATTGACATTGTTAAAAACACCCTTTCACTGGAATAACTAAACTAAAATACATCTCAGATCTATTACAAGTGTTAAAAGTACTCCTTTAACTTGACAATAATTTAGGTGTGTATTTCACTCATATCGCAAGATTAAGGGTGTGTTTAAGTTAAGTTCATCAAGTAGAGCGATATTTTTAATACTGTCAATAGTTTGAGAACAAAACTAATAATTTTTGTCAAATTTAGAAGCATTTTTAATACTTTTATCAAAAAGAAAAAGAAGAAGAATCAACATGAAATTATTATTTGTTTAAGAGTCAAAATGTACCATCAAAAGATTATATAGAAAGAAAAATAAGTTACCAAGAATGACAGAGAATTGAACAGATCACATGATTTGTTGTGACTTAGGCTTATATATATTTAGGATTACTATGTATTTTTTTCCCTTAGTATATGCAACATTGCACTTTAAGTACCTAACGCTGCTGCATGTTACCCTAGGTTATAGATCAAGAGCTAAGGGCGTTTCCTTCCATGAAATGAGAACATAATATAATCTCGTGGTCCTTATGATATTATTTGACTTGACATAGAATTTAAGAAAGAACGAAAGATATTTTCTTCGTCCCAAATTAACTTTTTTTTAGGGTTTTTCAATGTTCTATAGTTGAATTGTTCAAAGTTCAATAAGATGGTTTGATTTTTTTTTCATTTATTGACGTTTTATATTTTGTAGGAGACAAATTACATTACATATTTGTGACCTCATAAAGGGCAAAAATGAAAAGTATGATTTAGATTTTATCTTTGAATATTTTTTAATGAGTATGCACTGCCTCACAAACTAAGTTAAAATGAGATGTAGGGAGAGTATTTGAAATTTATGGTTTAACATTAGACATTTATGTAACTATAAGACAATTAATTAAAGATAAAAACCTTAAAAATTAAATTATTTCTATTTATAAAAACATGATATTACTTTTTAAAAGAATAATACATAAATACAGACCAAAAGAGTAATATATAATACCATAAGAAGAAATTAAACAATGAATGACATAGTGGATTATTGAGGCGAGACTCAAATAATGTTGTAATGGATTATGTAACAAAACTTACTAATACACTATAACAAAAAAATATTTAGTAATAAATAGATTTTTTCTTTTAATATTAATATTTATTATCATAAAAATATTTAGCAGTTGACTCAATTATTGCATTCAGAATAGCTAAAACTTTTAGCGATATTTATATCGAATTTTGATTATAAATATTTATATTATGTTAATTGTTAAATAATATACCGCAAATTATTTTATTTGCCATAAAATTCTTTATTTATTGAAGTGATAATGAAATAATTAATGATTACATAAGTCCAAATTGTAGAATATTATAGTACTACTGTACAACCTGTGAAGGCATGGAAGCTACTTAAAGGTATTTTTAGTTTAAGAAGGGAGGAGCCATGTTCTGGTACTTTTCGAAAAGGAGAATTAATCATTAATTAATTAAGACGCAAAAAAGAGATATATATAAAATACTACAGTTTAAATTAATTGGATTAATTAGTCCGTATAAAATTAGTTGTATGATAATGACAACCTGTTCGGTTGTAGGTGTGCACCTTTAATCTTAATGTGAATGCTTTGCCTTGATTGTCGGAACTAAACAACCATTTTTTGAACTATCTTTTTTATTAGATTATATTGAATATTATTAGATTGTATTAAATATTTCATAACGTCCAATCTCAATAATACAAGCAAAACAACTTGTTTTGATCTGATGGATTACGCTCTCTAAGTTTAATGAAATGTTGATGTAATTGTCAATTATGTTAATTTTATTTTGACAATATTAGTCAAATGGATCCGTAATACATGTACAGTCCAAAACAGGGAAAACACTAATGAACAATATTAAAAACTTTGTTCGGATGGTTGTTAAAATATATTTATGGTTTCATAATGTATTATATCGTATTGTATTATTTTAATAAATACAATATTTGAATTGATTGTATTGTTATCCATCACTATATAATATCATAAATTCATAATTTGAATGATAAATTTACAAGAAATTAAATTGTAGGGTATATGATAGAGTTACTATGAAAAGATAGGGTAAATGATAAAATAAAATATTAAATAATAAATAAAGTAAAAAATGAGAAGAAGATATTAAAATAACGACGCAACCATACTAAATCGGTCGGTACACAAAATGGGTTATTTTATCGTTACCTAATGATGGATTTAAACGATACAATATAACAAAATTTAAGTAACAATCAAAATAAATATTATATTAAACTAACAATACAATACGATACAATGAGTAACAATCATCCAAACAAGGGGGGTAAAGCTCCTTTTATACTCCATACTTTTTTTTTAAAAAAAAAAAAGGGAAAAAATGATCAGCGCAGCAGGAAAAAAAGTTTAAAATTTTATCAAGTTGTCCTTTCATTATGAAAATATTTTACTTGGCACAAAATTTAAAAATATAATAAAACTTTTTAGCATAAGTTACTTGTATAGAGAATATCCCAATTATTTGTATCATGAAAAATAATAAAAATTATAATCCGTCAAGTTGTATCTGTAGGATAAAATGCAGATATTGTGGATATGATTATGGGATTTAATTTTGAATGTTAAATACATTAATATGTTAATCCTTTTGAGAGATATCAAAAGATGGTGAAATAAAATGAAAGAAATAACTTGCACTTGTATTTGCAAACCAAGATAGTGTATTTTACTGTCCAATTTTTTGTGGCACCTTTTCAAAAAATTATCATCTTATTTTAATTGGAAACAATTTAATCTTAAAATATTCTTTTTACCCTTAATGAAATTATTTTCAACCACACAAATATCTAAGAATGATTTTAGGCCACAAATTTTAAAAATCTTCTCTCTTTTCTTAAATATCATGTCAAATAAAAAAATATTACATCAAATGAGACCGAAAAAATATTATTTAGTATTAATTGACACATATGTGCAGGTGTTTTCACTTACAAAATTGCATAGGTATGAATATGATATTATCATTATTGTTAATGAGCAAAAGCTAAATACAAGGACAGATGCACATTAGTGGAACTGTGGAAGCAGGGACAGAGACACCTTATGCTAGACGGTTTATTCGAATTTTCTCCCTATGAAAATTATATTATTTATATAGTATTAAAATTAATTTTTATATATGTATAATTAATGTTAAACTCTTTTTAATTAATTTATGTATTTATTTTTAAAAATTTGAACTTTTTAATTCAAATTTTGGCTCTGTTACTATCAAAGTGATGTTAAGTACGTAGTATTGTCTTGTCTAAATTTTTTGTTAAATTAATATTTTAAGAGTTAATTGATAAAAACTCCTTTAAATTTGATATACTTTATTTAATGCACACGTAAACTATGAGAATTCTCAATTAATCCCCCAAGCATGAATATTTGGAACTAATTATCCCTAAATAATGGAAAGTCTTAATTACCCTCTCAAAAACATGTAATTTTTATAGCTATAAAAATGTTTAAGACTTCCTTTAGAACACATCTTTCTTAAATTTTATATCAAGTCAAACTACATCACATAAATAAAAATAAAAATTATACCATTTCACTTTATTGAATATCCATGTAAAATAATTATAAGAGCTGAAGACAAATAACACATGCACAACATTCATAAATATGTAGCCAATTTCAAACCTACTAGTAATTGTATTTGCATACCGCAATAGAGGATTCTGTTAGAAAAAAATGATTTTTTTTAGTTTATTAATTTTTTTTTTTCTTTTTAGACAATACGTTAATTTCAACTTTTATATGACATATTTAAAATCACAAGATTAAAGAGTATTTTAATATATTTAGCATAAATTTAATGTCAAATCACAAAATTAAAAAATCTTATTTTTATTAAACTTTGTGCCAAGTCAAACTTAATTTTTTTAAAAACAGAAAGAGTATATTAAGTATAAACTTATACATGATACACATAGTTTTCACTCGTAAAAGATTATATTGAATACGATAATATTATTATTATTGTGATGATGATGGAGCCGTAATTCAAAAACAATAACACCACTGGTGTTACACCAGGACGCATACTAGTGGAACGCTTCAAGTAATATTGCATAGTCTGAAAATTTTTGTTACACTATTGAAAACGTATAAATAAAATTTAAAATCCATTTTTTTTCCCTACAAAAGAGAGGTAGTGGACAAAATATATTTGGGTGTGTGCAACTACAAGGATTAGTGTGGTAATTCAGCACCTCATCTTTTAAGCAAGAGATTGGGGATTCGATCCCCACTTCTGATGAATGAAAAAAATTTCTGCGCCCAGTAACTTTCTAACGCTTAGTGTGATACAGTGAAACAGAACATTAATCTCATAACTATCGATTGTAAGAATATCTTGAAAATCCAAAAAAAAATATTCGGGTGCGTGCCGAGAGGGAGAGAGAGAGAGAATCTGAGTCGCACATGGGTTTTTTTAATTTGATAAAACAGAGAGAGATAAAAAGCCCCGCGTTCCCCGGTAGAGCTGAAAGGCCGCTCACTCTGTGAGAAAGTGCTGCAAATCACGTGACTTTTTCCCTCCCTCACCAACATCGGCCTGCTCCTTCCCATCCTTTTTTTTTTTGAAAATTTCTCGTGTTCGATATTCAGAAAGCATAATTATATTTATTTTTCATCTAATATTTAATATTCAAGAGCACGATTATATTTGTATTTATGGCTGCGTAAAATTGTATTTTTGGAAACATACTCCTTATCAAAAATTCTTTTATTCATAAAACTCAAATTCGTAATCTCTAGTTAAGAGGATCAGCCTCAGCACCACATCTTTCCTCTCATCCTCTTCTAATTTATGTGATGGTTTTTATTTTTAAAAATTTTAATAATACAAATTTAATTTATTCATAAGATTTTTAAATTAAAATTTGTTTATTTTAGATTCTATAAAAATATTATATTCTAATAATTTAGAATTAAAAAATTAATTTAAATTTCAAAATCTAAAAGTGGCACGTAAATTAAGACGAAATGAATATTTCTTTTTTTCTCAATTCTGCAAGAATAAATATAAATCAAATTACAGTAGTGTGTTTAGGAGGATTATTTACTTGACTTGGAATCTGTGCACTAATCATAGTCATTAGTTTGTTTAACTAGTTAATCTGTCACAGGGTCAACGCCCTGCAACTCCGTTAATTGATCTCTTAATTGTACTTTTGTCTGTGAATTAATTTGAGAGGTCATTCACGTGATTTCTTTCATATCAATTCTGTAAGCTCTGTTGAGATCTGTAAATCCAAATTCCCATCTTTTTCACTGCTCTTCAGAAAAAGAAGAGCTCAATTACTCCTTACCCCGGACTCTAACCCGTGACAATAATCTCTTTAATTTAATATTAACTTACGTCTATATTTGATGTATCTAAGTCGATATTTAAGTTTGTATAAAGTTTAATAAATAAATATATATATTTTGTATGATTATTCATATCTATCTGGTATGCATTATATCAGGAGGATACATACGGTCAATTTATTTAACATTATAATAATTTAAACATCTATTTGTACACACTCAAAATTGAACGATATAAATATCAATTAATTACAAATTAGGAGATGCATATTTAAACAAACATAAAATCGATTCTCCTACATTCAAATTAATACAAAAAAAATTGTAAAATACAAAAAACAAAAAAAAAGTGAAAAAACAGAAAAGGAGGTGATTAGTTGTCTACGAGAGAATATATAACTAATTAATTAAAAATGTATCTTTTCATTCGGATCGTATTGCTGGATCGATTTTTTAATTTTTTAGCCTAAGTTGAAAAATTTCTTCCTTTGGTTCATAATTCGTTCCTTCGTTAATTTTTATTTGTCCACTATTAATTACTTAATATTTTATCCAAATATTAATTACTTTTCTTCAAATTATATTAAATCTAAGACCAAATATCAATTAATATAATCTTATAATAAAATACTTATGTCGATCATTATTCTTCAAGAAACATACGAAGTCCAACTAAATAAGTAAAAACAAATGAAGCGAGTATGTGAAAGGTAACCATAGTTAGAGTGTAATCGTGATTAATATACGAAGAAAGTAAATGGGCATGACACGAGTGCACTTTTGATTGAAATTTTAGAGAATTAATTGAAAGTTAATCCAAAATAAAAGATTCTACAGTTGATTAATTTATGAAAAAAAATATCCAAATGTGTCAATCTCAAGTTGTGTTACTCTAGATATTTCGTAAACTTAACTTTTCGAAAGTATGTTAAACATGTATTAAGGAGGGAAAAGCGTCAAGTTTATGTTTTCCCGGGAAATCTTTTTGTTGTTATAGTTGGTGAGCTATAGTCGCTGTTCCTCTTACTTTCAGATTCTATTTAGTTGGTGCCGTATTAAATGTCATAGAATTATCTATATTCGTATTCAGACTTGATTTTAAAATTTTGAGATAAAAAAAAATCTAATAAAAAGTGCATTTTTCACCAATAATATGATCTTGAATACCTAAATTTCAAAATCAGTCGAGTGAGTGATGAAAAAAATAACAATGTTCTGGTTAGACTTTTTCCAAGCTGCATGCTTTTGTTTTTGGTTTCGTAAGTTAAAACCACTATCATTTTCTAAGATAAACAAAGTAGTGCTACTTAAAAATTTAAACCCTTAGCATAAACTATTAATAACTTGTCAGAAATTATGTCTGAGACACAATAAAATAAAAATATTAGCATAATGTATAATTATTTTTTGAATCAATTAAGAAGTGGAATTTGCTCAATAAATTATCTTTAAGATGTGATGTGAAGGAGCCATTTGATTTCGAAAAATTGGATAGATTAATGCATTACTACTAATTTAACTGCAACATGGAGTAGTACTTTTTCCTAATTTTTATTTTTATTGTTTATTATACTAGTAAAAGATTTAGTCGCTGAATAATTAATATTATTACTCGGGATCGCCAAAAATATTAAAAAATTCAATCTACTAGATTATCAAAATCAAAATTTAATCACCCCTTGATCCGACACACAGTCCAGTAAACGGTCACTCGCTTAAAAAACCGTCAATTACTGATCCAAAACGCCGTTAATCCGCCGCAACGACGTTACGTTACATAAACGGTGTTTTAATTTTAACGGAGTTAGCACGTCGAAAATGAAAATGAAAATGAAAATGAAAACGAACAAACGCTGCCTTTAAAAGTTAAAAACTCCTTCTCACTAAATCTCTTCACGGAGTAAAGAAGAGAGAGAGAGAGAGAGAGAGGGAGTTTTCTTCTGATCTATTAGACCCATTTTTTTTCTTTTTCTGTGTGTTGATGTATATTGAAGCAATTGAGACGACGGCAATATACTTGTGTATATATAGTAACTGAATTGAGTTTTGGTTAGACAAGACGACGAGGGCCTACCAGCAATATCTTTCAAAAGTCGCTGTTTGGATCACTTCCTTATTACGTTTGGGGAATTGTGGGAACTATTGTTTTCATTTCTTTCGGAGGAATCCCCATCCGAATCATGCATTATTCATCCACAATTCTTATTTAAAGTGAGTATTTTCCTTGCTATTACTTCCCTTCGAGATCTCTATTATTCTCTAAATTCTCCCCTTTCTTACGTATATTTTCAGCTGAATTCTGCATAATTCAGTTGAATTGTGATGAATTAGCAGGTTTGTTGGCCACCTGTTTCTTACCGGAACCTTTTTTTGAAGCCGAATTTTCTGGAAAGAGGAGAAAGTGAGTTTTCGTTGGAGGCGAATTTGAAGTTAGTTTAACAGAAGATTGCTTGCTTGCTTGTTCGCCTGCTGCTAATGCGCCTCCAATTTTCGTTGGAGGCGGATCTGCACTGTAAATAGATTTGGATATAATTAGCGAAATTCTGTGTAATTACTTGATCTGGCAAACACACAATTCGAGTGTTTGGATGGAGCTGCCTCAGCCCAGACCTTTTGGAACAGAAGGTAACAGTACCTTTTAGGTTCGCTTTTTTAAATTAGAAAACAAATAGTAGAAAATTCAAATTGTCCTGAATTTAGATTTCCGGTGTACGTGATTTGTTGCAGGGAGGAAGACGACGCATGACTTTCTCTCACTGTATTCACCTGTTCAACAAGATCCAAGACCTCCCCAAGGTAAATTTTCCTCGCATGCACGATATTTCCTTTCAAATTAAAAATAAAATAAAATAAAATAAAATACTTTTTTTGTTTAGATTTATTTATTTTGACCCGAAGATAAATTAAAATTCTCTTTTTCTTTTGATATTCTTATGAGATTTTCTTCTCTCCAATAATATAAATTTGAGCAAGTTGTGTTTGGGGTGCATGTGTTGTTATTATTGATTTTGGCGAAGATGCAGCCCTTTATGGTAAAAGATTCTTAAAGGAGAAATTATTTAATATTTTCAACAATTACTCCTATTATACACTTAAATTTAGAGTAATTAGATTAGATTTAAGTTAATTACACACGTTAACGTAAAGAATTTTAGTTCATTGTGACTTGTGTTATTGTTTTTCGGATTTTATTAATAAATGCTCATCATAGAGAATTACGTCTACTCGAATTTGTGAGATCTGATCATTGCCTGAATATATTTTGCAATCTCAATGCAAAACGGAAGCCGGATTTCTTAATTTCCATTTGGCCTGAGATTTTAAAGTTAAAATTTGAATTTTCGAAGGTGTGCAATATTTGGAATCTGAAGTAGTTTAGTTCAAGATTAGCTTTTTAAAATTTCAATAAGATATTTGAAGATAATTTTTTAAATTTACGATAAAATGCAAGCTTATTCTTGTTATATATTTTAAAATTTTGATCTAGGGATCCTCTAATCTACATTTTGCTTTTTTAAGTGAGGAGGCCAAGAAGGTTATGGTAATTAGGACAAACCTTCCTTCCTAACTTGTGCGCGGACTCTTTACTTTCAATGTCATAGTCGTATTGAATTTTTCAAAAATACATTACTTTTGATAAATTCGACACACAGAGTCCAAGCAATATAGCTTCGTTCAATAAGATGCAAAAATTATTGGTTGGCTTCTCATCTTCTATCCTTAAAGAGATGGGAAAAAACAAGAGTCTGGATTTTTTTGTTTTTATTTCAAGTAAAAAAAACTCATAGGGATCTGTAAACAGTAGAAAAAAAGTGCTGTGATGTAAAGTATGGTTGGGATAGAAGGGGAAAAAAACAGTCATACCCACGAGTGTCGCATTAAATACGCCCGTGACCCTTAATGCGTATGTGGTTCATCCTCTTCCAGTGGGCCATTCCATTTGGACTGAGATAGGTTCAACATAACTTAATCTGGATAAACTTTGGGCCATGGACTACATCGACTAATTTTCGGCATATGACACAGATTTGGGACCCACAGAATGGTAGAATCTAATCCTCTGCTTTAATAATTTTTGGAAGATTTATCAAGAGATTTTGAAGTGAATTTAATTGATTCTAAAACTTTATTCAACTTTGTCTAATATAATACAGTTGATTCCAATACTATTTTCTCCCTAAAGAGTTTATTAATCCCCTTTTTGTACCCTGTCCCCATCTTTCCCTGCATATCAATCTTATTGCACTGGAAGATAAATCAAACTTACTGTGTTAGATTCTTTTCATACTTTTGGACCTTGTAAGACTAAGTCAAAATGTAGCAAAAAAAAGTTACTTATGAAATATTGGACTGTAGCTTCCACAAAGGATGCAAGATGTCAGGATCAGAGAGAAGAAATATTTGTGGAACATTGTTGTTATCTTGCCGGATTCTTCTATTCATTCATTTGCATTAATATGCTTGAAACATCTTCGATGTACTCTATCTGTTTACTTTTATTAGTCATTTTTTGTTTTTCGGGGTCAATTTGACTAAATTTAAAACTAAATTAAAGTTGCTAAGTTCAACATTTAAAATTTGAAATTTAAATAATTAAAAACTATATGAAAAATATTATAAGTTGCAATATTTTTTATCTTAATATTTGATCAAAGTTCATCTAGTTAAATCGAATGGATGGATCGAGTAGTTTACATGAATAATTATGTCCACAATTGCCTGCCTGGCGTGTATTAGTGACTCCTTTCTCTATGGCTTTTGTGCATACTAAAGCAGGTGGATACCTAAAGACTCATGACTTCTTACAACCGCTGGAGCAAGCAGAGAAGACATTAAGGAGGGAAGAAACCAAAGTTGAGGTAGCGACTGTGGAGAAGCCTCCGCCGCCAGTAGCTGCCACTCCTTCAGGGGAGCATTTACTTCCTGGTGGCATAGGCACCTTCAGTATTTCTTATTTGCACCAAAGGGTGCCAAAGCCAGAGGCAAGCTTATTCTCTGTAGCACAGGCAAGTAGTACGGACAGAAATGACGAAAATTCAAACTGCAGTTCTTACACAGGGAGTGGTTTTACACTCTGGGACGAATCTGCAGTCAACAAGGGAAAGACAGGGAAGGAGAATTCTGGGGGTGATCGACACATCCTAAGAGGTAAATTTTTACTCCCTGGATTCATGTTTAACTTGGCACATTCCTTGACAAATAATAAATAAAATAGTACGTTTACTATATCACCGCTAGTTATTATAAGTCATCTCGCTCATTGGAATTTGAATGGGAAATAAATACTTACTTCATGTCAATTTATATTACTTAGTTTGACCTTTAAGAAGAAAAAAGGATTTTTTGAAATTTGTGATGTAAAGTAAGTTATATATGTTTGTGTGGCTATAAATTTTTTTGGTACCGATTGAAAGGGATTGAAAGGGAAAGTAAGTCATATAAGGAAGTAGTACTTAATAATAAGGGTAAAAAAGTTATAAAATGGTAAATTATCCTTGGGCATTTCAAACTGATAAAAGTGGACAGAGGGAGTATTTTCTTTCTACTTGTTTCATATCTTTCTTGAAAACTGAAGTATACAGTCATCATAAATCTCTTGGTGAAGAGCCTATTTTGCGAAAGACTGAAACATGGAGAGTATGAACGCATCAGTCAGTTGTTATGTGAAGCATACATCATTTTAATTTCTTACCGGGAACATAGATAGAACTTGGCCAACTTGTGATATTCACGGGTAGTTTTTGGTGATCTGGTGTTGTCTATATGAATAGTTAACTCTAAAGCTTTCAACTCCAATTAAACTTTTTATTTGCTTTGCTGAAGCAGGTGTGAACACTGGAAGAGTTCAACCTACAACATCATTAGAATGGCAGTCACAATCATCTTCAAATCATAAGCACAACACTACGGCCTTAAGTTCACTGTCATCTGCTCAGTCAGTGACTCTTTTGCTCCCAATCTTATGAATGCTCCCTTCTCCCCGTTGATATCAGTACCTTTATTTGCAGCTACTAACTCTATGATCACCTTGCAGGCAATCACCGCCCCTTAAGAGCCAAAGTTTCTTACATATGATAACATCAGCAAAGAGTGCACAAGATGATGACGACGATGATGAAGAAGATTTTGTTATCAAGAAAGAAACAGAGTCACACCCCAGAGGTTTGTTTGTTGATTCCCACTCATTGTCTATATGCTGTTGTCATTTTGTAACTATCAGATAGCTCATTTTACAGGTAATTTATCTGTAAAGGTTGATGGTAAAGGCAACAATCAAAAGCCAAGCACCCCACGCTCAAAGCATTCAGCAACAGAGCAACGGAGAAGAAGCAAGATCAATGACAGGCATGTCTACGACTTAGTTGATAGCCTAAACATAGAAAATCTTTTTGATATGGAATCATTATCTATTGTATGTACGACAGGATGGTGGATATTAGATGCATGTGTATGTGTATGCTTATCAATTTAGTACCTTCCCCTTTGAAATATATCAAGCAGCCTTCTCTGCGTAGATCTATGAAGTTTGCTTGAATGTTCTGTTCTGTCAATTGCTATAGAGGTTTTATGTTTTCATCTCTTCAAATTTTGTTTATCAACTACTGCTTTGATCGAGTATTCGAGTTTCGGACAAAATAAACTGATATCACGAGTATTTGAGTTTCGGACAAAATAAACTGATATCTAGTTGAACATCTAAATATTCTTTTAATTACTTTTTTCAGATTTCAGATGTTGAGGGGAATCATCCCAAACAGTGATCAGAAAAGAGATAAAGCATCCTTCTTACTGGAGGTACTTTAATTGCACATTTTGTTAAGTCTTCTCTTTATCAATAGAGATATGCATAGTAAATTAAAAAAAATTATTGTTCGCAGGTTATTGAATATATTCAT
This sequence comes from Solanum virginianum, assembly GCA_000787875.1. NCBI lineage: Eukaryota > Viridiplantae > Streptophyta > Magnoliopsida > Solanales > Solanaceae > Solanum > Solanum virginianum. Next base: position 29,671 of record DF357750.1, read on the forward strand.
TTCCTTCAAGAGAAAGTGCACAAGTATGAGGAATCATACCAAGGCTGGGACAATGAGACTTTGAAGTTGCCACTGGTAATCCATCTAGTCTTTCTCAATATTCGCCTACTTTCTAAGGTCATAGCATGTTGTGCTCAAGCATTTATCAAAAATTGGCTCATCTAAATGTATTAAGAACTGAGGCCTATGAATTTTATATTAAGGACGTAGCGTATGGGAATGGATTTGGTCAATACCACATGAAATATTAAGAAGTCAAGTTGGTAAAATGAAACTGAAGTCTTGACATGCTCATGTATTTCTGAGACCATATTTTCCTAGTATATCAGGATATGAATGGTATTGGGCTCTGATTTGGATGCTAATTGCTATTTATAGTGCAATAACAATTCATGCTGCCAACATATTTCCTTTTAACCTGTATGCTAGCATAAATCTAGATATCTATATTCTTGGTACATTCATTAGCATAATTTATTAACTGACCTTCATTCTGTAACAGAGCAAGTATCATAGGACGACTCATGGCATAAGCAATCATCCTCAATGCACTATCAATGCATCTGGTGCTGCACTGACATATGCCGGAAAGTTTGATGACAGCACAATGAGGATTTCTTCAACTAATCCTGTCAATGTGCAAAAACTAGAATCAAACATAAGCACCACAGGTTTAAAAGAAAACGGTCAGCAGCCTGGTTTAAGAAATAAGCCGACAACACTTCCTATGCACCCAAACACATTTTCAACAAAGCTGATACCTGATAGTGATAAATTGGAGTCAAAGTCTCATTCTCAATTTTCGCTGAGCAGATCACATATGACTGATTATGCTAATCCAAAAAGTCAGGAGCTGTCTATAGAAAGTGGTACCATCAGCATCTCTAGTGCCTATTCTCAAGGGTAAGAATTCTATTAGTGCTTAAAAGATTCTGGAAATTTGTCTTTTCAGAAGCAACATTCATGAACTACTTCAACATGCATATCTAGAAACATTTTATAAACTCAAGTAACTGTATCTTGAATATCTGAAACTAGATGTGGTTGCAACAAATAAGTCAATCATAAGCCTGGTGACTAAGAAAAGGTCATGTCTTCACTTTAGACTGTTTGATTAAATTGAACAGTATACGTCTTGACTCTTACATTGTGAATGAACATCAATCTTTGGTCGTCATGACGTTGTTTGTTGAGATAGTGAATTGTAGAAAATTCTGTTGTTTTTTGCATTCCTATGTTATACATTGTTTTGCACTCTGATCAAATCTCCCTTTTCCTAAGTAGACCATTCTGTATGCTTTCTTCTGCTGAATATACCAGTGGCTTGATTTGCATCTACATTGGTACTTTCCAGGTTATTGAACACCTTGACACAAGCGCTGCAGAAATCTGGAGTAGATTTGACGCAAGCGAGTATCTCTGTGCAAATTGATCTTGGAAAGAGAGCAAATGGGAGAGTAAATTCATCATCTTCCACCATTAAGGTACATGATCCCTTCTTCCAGAAACATTATGAAGTTCTAGATGTGAAGTTACTACCCTCAAAGTTAACACATGGACTGGGAGCCTTGAGTAATTAACTTTCACAAAATTCCAACAGGGTGACGATGTTTCAACAAGCAATCAATTGATTCCCAAATCCGGAGTTACAATCACAAGGGAGGAGCTTGATCATGCCTTCAAAAGACGGAAAACAAACTAATACTAATTTTAATCATTAGTGTTCTTTTTTACTTCCATCGGTTAAATTTAATTGTTTTTCTTTTTCTCTTCCCCTTCTCAACCAATATTGATGTCCACACCTGGTACAGAAATCTCCCAAATGAGAAATCACAAGCCAATGTATATGTAATGTATTAGTACTATTTCTCTGCCCCTCATTATCCCCTTTGAACTGTTGGGCTGCACAAATTTACCTGACTAGAGTGTTATATTTTATTACTTATAGTAAACTTGATGATGAGAAGCGGCCTTTTAAAAGGTTTAAGGCTTCTATTCATTTTCATGTGAAGGCTCAAGGACATTGTTCTAGTCTATTTTATTAAAGACATGATGAACTCTCCAAAGAAAAGAAAACTTTGCAGGTTTTGGCTTGACATTGTATTGGTCATTGGAATTTTACAGACTTGTCATCTTTATGGGATTGAATCCCTTTCTCCATTACTATACCTTTCTCCTTATACTGAAACAGAGAAAATGACCAAAATGGTCCTTATTGTAAGAGTAATGTTTTTTTTTTCTTAATATATTTTCATTTAATTGAAAGGACCCTTAATGTATAACATGGCGGTCATTTGGCCCTTGATATATTTCACTTGATCGAAATAACTCTTAATGTAAAACAAAAGATATTTAGTTTGGTCAAACGTAACAAAGTTATATATAAAAAAAAGTATTAAATTTAATTGTGAATATCACATGTGTCTTCTTTCATAGCTCTAAAGAAATAGCACCATTATTTCTATTTTCTTTGACAAAATTTATGAGTTACTCTTTTGTAAAATAATATTCCACTGACCTAATGAATATTTCTATTTTAAGCAAAGAGAAAATCATAAATTTTGTTAGAGCAAGTAGAAATAATTTTGTTAGATTTCAAGGAGTTCTTTCTTTGGAGATAAGAAGAAAGATAACAATGGTGAATTTTGTTAGCCACGTGGAGTCCACAGTTAAATTTAAACTTCTTTTTTTTTTTGATAAATTTGTTAGGTTTAGGGTAAAGGACTAAAATGAACATTATCAAAGGACCATTTCAATTAAGTGAAATATATGAAGAACCAAAATAAATACTTTTGTAATATACATTAAGGATTATTTCAATCACATAAAATATATTAAGGACCAAAATAAAGCATTGCTCATACATTAAGGACCATTTTGATCATTGTCTCTGTTGAAACGCTCTGCCTAAATATTTAATGTATCGTAGAAGCCACATTTCAACAGCTTTGAAAAGTATGGTGGCAGAGTTCTTGACGGGGAACATTCTAATGGATGACTTAGGAGCACATTATACACCTAATATTAGACCTTGGTGAGTGGAAAATTAACAAACATACAACCAACGGATTGAAAATAACAGGAGGTCAGGCCAATACTTAGCTAACGGACTCATTCAACATGGATAGTAATAGAGAATTCTTCCTAGCTAGAGTTTTATTAATGGCACAGTGAAGAAACGCCATTTCCTAAAACTTCTTTTTTTGTCCTGTCATATAAAAGGAATTCTAGACCCCAAACAACCCATCTCAACTAAAATAAAAGGTATTTTCTTTTAAATGAGTTGATCTTTAACTTTTTTTCTGTAAAGAACAAATTTACGTTTGGTGGAGAATAAGTTATTTAGAAGCTGAAGTTTTGTCCGAGTATTAACTTATGGTATATTATGATAGGAAGATATAAATTTATGCTGCCTAAAAGAATATTTGTTAGGAGGGACATCAATTAAGGACCAGACATGCAAATGACCCAATACAAATTTCAAAATTTTGATGGCTTCTCATTTCCTTTGAGCTGCCTATCCAACAGATTTTGGGCTTTTATCTTAAGAAGCTTTGCAACACTTTGGGCCTATCGAACAAAATTGACTAGGCAAAACAAGGACTTAACAGCAATACGGCCCACTAAAGAAAATTTCAAATGGGTCCAGGAAAATTTGACAAATACTAGCATTCAGTCACTATGATTGAAAATTACCACTCTCCTGCCAAAAAAGAAATTTCATTTTAGAAATTGAAAACTCTAGGACACTTAGCCATTCCTTAAAAAAAAAAACAAAAAAAAAAAAACAGAGGTTAATGTAAGGGAACAATACTGTGAGTTTGTCACTTCCATTTCATTTGATTAAATTGTCGATCGTATAGTTCTAGGGCGCCAAAAGGTGTTTTTAGGATTGTCTCTTTGTTCCGCCAATAAAGAAGTCATCCTTGTAATTTCTCATTTATGATGCCTATATTGAACTTTATTGATAAATATTTATTTTTTGTTAAATTAATTATGAGTATCAAACTTTATCTTGATATAGAGTCTATATTAATAGAAATTAAGTTACAAAAAGGGCCGCAGTCCATCTTTTTTTGCAAGTTAAGCGAAGCTTTACTCACACCAAACATCCGTATTCATAAATCTTGCTACCTTAATATTATTATATTTTAGGAGAGGAGACAGTTCCTTAGAACTCAAGAAATGCCACTAATCATGGATCCTTCACACATTTAGTCTCATCTTAATTGCGCTATTGCTCGATTATAGCCGTATTGTATTAAATTAGTTATCTGTCTCTCCTCATAATCTATATGTATTTCTCTTTTTGTCACAATTTATATGTCATATGTTTTTATTATGTTGTTCAAAGAAGGAGGTCATGTTTAGTATGTACATAGATTGTACAATTCATTTCTAAAGTTTTCAATTTATTTTTAATAAAATTATTATTTATAATCATACAAATATTTAAGACTAATTTTAAGCTACAAATACTTAAAAAATGGGGACCAATGGAGTATATCATTTTCCTCCCAAAAATTTTAAGGTTGACACATATATATATATATATATATATATATATATATATATATATATATATATATATTCCAGGAGAGCAGCAAAAGCAAGCTGTAGAATGTGGACTTATCTCAAGTATATGCACCTTTTAGCCAGCTGTGATGTGTAACGAAAGCAATGGTACTTAGAATTCTCTTTGCATATAATAATAGAAAATTATTTATTTTCTTGATCCAGTTTATTTGTCATGTTTTTCATTTAAAATAAATAAATTGTTGAGGCAATGCACATCAATAAAAGAAAATGTTAAGGACATAAATTGAATATCTTTTTTCACTTTTGTCCTTTTAACTATTCAAAGTAAAAATTATAAATGGACACCTACTAAGAAAAAAAGTTTAGGACATAAAAAATTGAACACTACTTTCCACTTTTATCATTTTAATTGTGCTCAAATTATTTTTTAAAAACATAAATAATTCAAAGTGTGATCATATTCAAACGATTAACTCTCTGAAATTATCACCTAGAAAATGTGAGGGGCAAAAATGAAAAAAAAAATAAATTCAATAACTCTTAATAACTCTCTTGAACTTTGAAGAATTAACTTATTTGAATTATGAAAAAAAGGCACAACAATTCACTTATTGTTAATTGGAGTACTAACTAAAAGAGTGATTTACTAAATTATCTTTCTTTATTTTTTAATTTTAAATTGATACTTCATTTTAATAATAATTTTTTAAGAATTGTGTCGAGTCAAACATGAGTCCGTTAAAATAAAACAAGCACTCTCTTCATTCATTTTTATTCGTCCATTATACTAAAAATAGATTTCTAACAATACATGTTCACTTTATTAAAATCAAGAAGTAATCTTACACTTAATTACTAATTTATACTTATCATTAGTTTCTTAATTTCTATGTAGTGAATAATCATTGTTGGATGAAAAGAGTAGCAACAACTTGGAGTGAGAGTTGCATATACAGAGCCATAAATAGAGTAATGCAGTTGAATCGAAGATCCAATATTTCTTCCATCGAGAATTGGCCTTTCTTGGATCATTCAAAGTATGATAAAATAATTACTCTACCAAATAAATACTCCAATATACAATACCTACAGCATAGAGTACATGTTATAGTGCCTAGGGATTGCCTATCTTGGATTTCTCATATGCTTCCCAACTCCAAAAAATTCAAAGCAATGAATAACCCCATTTATGACTCTTTGGAAAAAAAAATTAATTATTAGTTTCACCAGTGGAAATAAAAGTAAGTGGTTTGAAAAGATTGAGAGCGCAGTAAATTTTGGTGGTTCTATTGTCATTTTAGACTTGGTTGAATAAGGCCACTGGCAAGTCAATAATACAAAGTCTTATTACTCCCTCCATCTTATTTTGATTCAATTTATAAGGTAATATATATATATATATATATATATATATATATATTAAAAAAATATTTAAAGACAAAATTTAAATTATATTTTTTACTATTATTTTTTGTAAAATCATAAATATATATATATATATAACTTCAATAAATGAAAGTGCAAATATGAAAAAAATTTCAAACATTTCTCTTGAACTTAGAACAATTCAACTATTTTAAAACCTTGAAAAAAGTCTCAAAAATTCAATTAATTTAGAACGAAGAGAGTAATTGAAATAGTTGAATAATTATATGATCCTTACCGGAACGGACGCACTAATTAAACCACTATTGAATAGAGGAATGAGTGGTATACTGGTACCACAACATGATATTATTGCAGATATATTTAAGTGCTCAAAGTGCCTTATTTTTGGCCTTTTATATACCTATTTTAGTCGTCTCCACTTATTATAATGTAAACACGAATATAATATTACCAAAATGTTTTTTCATTTCTATAAAATTCAGGTATTAGCCGACCCACACTTAAATTATTGAACATAATGATGATGCACGCTTTCTCTCTCCCAAATTCAAATTAAATAAATTTTAATCAATATTTTATCATATTCAAATGAGAAAAAATTGTAATTTATAGTAGTATTTTTATATAATTTTTGAATATTTAAATCGTAATTTAAAATATTGAATATGAGAGAATTGTTACGAGGGGGGAAAGAGTATAATAAACCTACTCTCCATGGCTGAACTAATCGATGTATGCAATATTTTTCACGTTACAAAATGTGTTTATAAAAGTCCATTTGATGTCATCAACACTTGGAAAGCCAAAAAGAAAAGAAAAGACCTGTAAGCACCTTTACAGCTGGTTGTCCTTTGCAATTTTTGGATAGTCTGACACACTCTAAAAGCAATTTTTTACTGAGTTTAAAACGTTTTAACGTATATAATCAGCATTGCAGTTACTGTTTAATAAGTTGCACTGGAGAAGCTATAAGATGGTGAAGGCTTCTAAAGTGAGTTTGTTGGTAGATGGTACATAGCTTTTAAGAGTCTTTGGTGTGAAATATAATAATAATTCCTTATGGTCGGAGGTATTAGGTAATTGTTGAATTATTTATTCTACCATTTATACCTTAGTGATGAGATAATTTATTTTATATACATGATGGAATAACTTATCCGAGATATCTTATTCTGAGATAATTTAACTTGTTCCCAACCAAAGGACCCTTATTAATTAAAGAAAGGGTTAGGAATACATCAAATATTAGGAGTAAGCGTAAATATTATACGGCACAGAAGAAACATTGACTAGAAAATAATTGGCCTCTCTTCCCCCACTAGAGTCACATCTTACCAACCGCATGTACTGGTAAGGTCATGTATTGAGCACTCAAAAATAAATGAATTTTGTGTGCTCTCTTACAAACTGTTTATGAAATTATGAGGTCACAATGAAATTTGCAGAAAGCAAAGAAGACTAATAATGGCAAAAATAATGGAAACACAAACAGGAAAAAGGGTGTGTTAAGGCAAAAAAGAATATATGCTCCACTGGGAGTATGGGATGGAACAGTCTCAAGTTAAACAAATTCTATATTTCACCCCTCTGTGTACACTGCCGTAGAGTTGATGTAAACCCTGCAATGGCAGGGGAAGTTTCTATACAGGAAATCGATTATTAATTTATGTAAAGACATTTTTAATGTGCTCTCTCTCCAGCATGCTCTCGAGTCATCTCAGCCCGTCCAAGTGCACCCTCCCACTGAACTCCAAGAGCTGCATTGAAGCAAAATCCTGCTTTCTCTGACTCGCAGTGTTGAGAGCTATCTTCTATAAATCATTCACAGAAAATGCGTGGAAGTGCTTTTTTTTTTTTTAAATCAAATGTTACAGCAAACATGATTTAAATGCTGCTACTTAGTGTTTCATCCTCATAAGATGGTTCTAAACATTCCCATGGGTTTGAGTAGAAATAATCCTCTTCTTTGGGTCGGTCTGGAATAACCAACCTCTTGGTTGGTTTGCCCATACGTTCGGCATGAGCTTTCTTAACCGCATTAGAAAACTCGTCCCATGTCAATGATCCAGCAGTATGTTGGTCAATCAAATCCACTAGAAGCTTTCTGTCCAACAAGATGGTTTTCTTGTAACCAAGATACCTGCATAGAATGGTGACACTTGTAACATAATGACATAAAGCTACAACCAAATCTTCAAACTTGAAGCTAAACTTGTATTGAAAACCAGCAAAACAAAAAGAAAACACAAAGTTGTACTGAACCCAGCAAATTAGCAAGAAAACCGTGTATGTAATTGGGCATTATTAATGGGTGATGACTACCAATTGAAAGCAAGCAAGGTAAGTGGTAATGCAACAAAAAGGGATATCACTTAAGCATCAGCCAGAAACAATGGAAATACCTGCGATGTCCTTCAACAACTTTAGCCATGTTTCCATCATATGTAGGAACAAAGATATCGCTCTCCAATGAAACAAGATAGTCCAATGCAGCCATTTGAGAAGAGTGATTCTGAAAGAACATAAGGTCGGAAGGTTCTAGTAGTGTCTCCTTCCTCACCTGCTCAACATCAAATAGCGCAACATGTGAGTCAGCAACTTCAGGGGAACATAAGCAGCTAAAAACTAGCTTGGACATTCTAACTACCAGATTGGGATAAGCTGCTGCAAGACTAGCCATTCGCCTCTGTCCACCATATATCTCTCCAGCAGCAATGTAAACTTGTATGTTGGAATCAATGTCCAATGCCCTTAAAGTAAGGGCAGTTTCTTCGGGTGTCAAAGGACAGAGACCGTCTTTCCTTTTCAAATCTGAATTTATGATTTTCTCCTTCCACCATGGATAAGCATATCTGCAAAAGGATTAAATCAGCCCAACACTGAAAGGTTATACTAAAGACAACCACTTAATACAAGGAATATGTTTACCTCATTCTTGTCAATTCATCAAGCTCATCCTTATTACATCCCTGACTACAGCCAGAAAACGCTAACATATCCATTTCGTATCTGAGGTGGAGCACCATGAAAGGACCCTTTTGCCTGAGAAGTCGAATGACCTTTCTGCCCAACTCTTCTATCTGAGGGGTGAATTTCAAGGCACCAAAATTTACTCGACAGCGTAGTTTTTGAATTTCCATGGGTTGACCATTATTAGCCAGCCGAGCATCAGTTCTGTTTAAGTGAACAACTTTGTACTTCCGAATTAAGGGAAGAATCTGTAGTCAGCAAATGTGACCATCAGTACTCATGGAAGAATGATGAGTCAACAATACACACCATTAAAGAAGTGTTGCCCAAACCTACAAACCTGGTCATGGTAGTAAGAAATATCAGACCAACTGATAGGAGGCATGGTGTAAATCATTCCTAGCTCCACTCTCCTCTTCAGTCTTGGCGGTAGCTGTCTCAATATTCGAACTTCATCTCTCAAGGATGTTATGAAATGATCAACATCAAAAATATCTTGAAATTCACTGCAAGTCAAACGGTAATGTTGAGCACACCACAGATCATCACCCTTATATTTTAAGGAAGCAATTTCTAATAAGAAGATAAAAACTAAGATGCTCCCGGAAACACACCTTGGATCAGCCCAAAACGAGGTTTTATCCAGCTCAGGAACTATGAGAGTCACATTCAAATATCTTGCAATGGCAACCATATCACATATCTGCAACAATAAGAAAAGAGGGAAAAGGGGAGAAACTAAGCTATTAAACTCACAATGGTTACTCCAACTAAAACACTTCAATAAGCGCCACTACACTGATATTTATCTTAAAGTAAGCCACTCACCGCAGACCTCATTTGATTCAGCCCTCCATTGCAAGAAACCATAAGGTAACCATTATTCTTGTAAACCCCTGGATTCAAAGTAATTAAGACAACTGTCAGGACTCAGGGATTCACGAGAATAGACGTCGTAAACAAAAATCTGTAATTCAACAAGGGAGGAAACAATTATCCAAGGAAGAAAATTCTCAACAAATTCCTTTTGCTGTTACAATTTATGTTTGCACAAGAAGCTAGAACAACCTGAATAGGACCATGAGCCTTTAGCTGATTTTCAACTAATATTCCCAAGCAATACATTCAAACAATACAACCCCATATCGCACAGATATCTCAATCATAATTAGCATCAAACCACAAAAATACTCACTCTTAGGTGGAAGAACTCTAACAGGGACCTCTGGAGACGATTGGACAGCAAATGCAGCAGTAGATTCCTGTGAGAAACAAGAAGGCCATCCCTTCAATACTCTAGGACCCCAAGTCTCTCCCAACGTCATCAATTGAACCACACAAGTCCACAACAGAATCGAAGTTGTTGCTCTTATCATCCATAACTTCATTCTCGACCGCGACATCATAGAACTTTTCAATTTCTCCACACGACTGTCACCTAAAGCAGCTGCTTTGAATCCCATTACGCTCAATCCCCACCTCCTTCTCTTCCTCTCTCTGCTCTCAAATTCACTCTTTTCTCCTTCTATTCTGCACATATCCCGCCCAAAGTCTTATCTTACTTTCTCCTAGTTTTACCTCAGTTTGGCAGCAACAATTTTGCCTCGTCGATAATGTAGTATCCAAAACCAGTCAGATTTCAAAGGATAATGTGTTTAACAAAAAAATCCAACACTCACAATTCAAAACACAAAAAATGAGCAGATCAAACTGCACAAATCTCAGCACCCAGAGATAAGAGGACGAAATTTGATCCTTCAGAAAACGAAACCAGAACTTGGACAGTTAGATCTTCCAGAGAGTGTCCATTCCCAAAGTAGCAGCATAAACCCTAAATCTCTACCACATTAAGGAAAAAAAGTTCGATCTTTGAGTGATAAGCTGAAACGAACCCTAACTGAATAATTCAGTTGTTTTCCCCTTATGGATGTGAGATCAATTAAAAACATATACAAAAATGTGAAATATGTCGGAGAACTTCCCGGCGAGACGGTGACGTTTCGCCGGAATCTGGTGCCGCCGCTTGTAAGCGACGAGAAAAGGAAAAGAAAAGGAAGAGAATGTGAATATGGAGAGAGAAAGAGAAAAAGAGAGAGAGAGAAGAACACGCACCGCGTGGTGGGTTTAGGGGACTCTTGTGTGGGTGTGGTTATAGCGGTTATCACATGCGGCAACTTCCACAGTTTCCTTTCTGGTATTTTCTCTTTAAAAATAATATTTATTTATTTATTTTTATTTTTGGCAAATCTATTTATTTATTTTTGTTTTTCTTGTTTCAACTTCTGTAGCACAACTTCAAGTATTGGCAATTGTTATTCACTTATTTGTATGTATATATTTTTATTCTCTTTTCGGTTCATTTTTTAAACTAAGTTATGCATTGACTTTTTTCTATTCCATTTTTTTATTTAAAAAATATTTTACCTTTGATTGATTATGTCTTATCAAGTCCTAATATGGAAGAAATGATAGTACAACCTCTGAAGGAATGTTATTTTGACGTGAATAACATGTTTATATCAATTTACACTTATTAGTAAAAATAAATTTAATGAAATTTATAATAAAAAAAGATAGAGCTAGTTCATGAATTTAAGAGAGATAAGCACCAAGCTATCCACCAGATCAAGGTAAAAACAAATACGTGTAATCATCACTTATCAAAAAAAATTATAAAGTCATTTGCCTTCCTCTAAATATATATAATACAAGTCATTTTGTTTACTTTGAGTAAATATTTATAATTATCAAGATTGACACTATATATCATTCTTTTTTATAAACTTAATATAGTAAATAAGTTGTTAGTGCTTTCGTTACTTTATTTATTAAATATATAAATCTTTTGTTTTATTATGCAAAATTATAAATAGTAATTTTTTTCATTTTTTACTACATGAGTTTTGTCTTCTTCTCTTTACATGAATCAAACGTGTTTATTAGTACAAATCAATCGAGGACTTTTTACTAGCAAAGTAAATCATTGTCCGTCAATATTTTTCTTCCAAAAAAAGGGTGAGGGCATGTGAAGAAAAAAACATTACCAACATTTATTGAATAAAAAAAATAAATGAGAGGAAATATAAAAGAGGGAGCAAGGTTTTGAGTATGAAACCGGATACACTAGATTCCTCCACATGATGCACAGTATTCGAAATACGGCCAATATGCAAAATAATTAACCAATAAATGACAGCCAGCTAAATTGTTAGCGGTTTGGGCCCCACTATAATAAAGTTCAGTCAGACGTGTCAAAGATCGAGCCACATTAACGTTACACGTGGCGGCCTGAGATGGATCGTACAACAACCTCTGTATCGCCGAATTATGTAATTATATAGAGACACCGACAATATCTCGCGATAAATCTGTGGCGAGTGTTAAGGAAAAAAATGCTTTTCACAATATTGAGTTACCCTTTATCCACTTTTTTTTTTACTTTCCTATGACCAATTTCTTGTTGTTCTTGTACCTTTTCTTAAGGAAAATGATTATTGTACTTATTGATTCAAAATTAAGAGATTAATAGTTCTGAAGGTTAAGGGAGTGTCCGAATGTGGATAAAATGAGAAAAATAAGGAAGACATGATTTAGATGTGCAAAGATACACAGGTTAGAAAGTGTGAGAAATTAATCATATGTAAAGTTAACATAAGATAGGACAAAGATGAATTAAAAGAAGTAATTAGAAAAGATATAACATGACTCAATTTACTTAGAATGTGATCTTAGATCAAAAAATACAGATTGAGATTCAAGAATTAGGGCTAGAAATTAGTAAATAACTTAGAGGTCATTTGGTTGGAAGTAAATTGTCTTGTGATTAACTATCCCCAAATAAGTTATGATCGGATAAGTTATCTCACCATTAAGATATAAATGGTGGGATAGGTTATCTCATGATTATTAATATCTCAAATCAAATAAAGGATAAAATAATTATATATTTTATTCTAAGATTATTATATCCTATACTTCTCATCAAACGATACTAAAGTATTGTTATTGTCTTATCGTACAATCAAACGATCGGGTGTATTTCCTTTGAGGTGAAATCTATCAAAAACAATCTTTTTAAAATTTACATTTATTCTATTCTCGCTCATCCTAACTAAGTATGAATTACACCAATACTAATATGCTGCTGCGTGATAAAGAAAATAGGAAATCATGGGCTTCAGCACAGGACAACTGAATTGTAGCTACCACTGACTGACTAATTTAGATGAACTTTATGGAAGCAGCTAAGAGCTAGAGGGGATTTTTTAAATAAAATCATTTAACAGATCAAGAAGATAAAATCAGAAGGTTGAGACTCTCAAATATAAAATTAAAAAAAAAATAGCATGAATGAGTAACTAACTTGTCCTAATTAACAAAAGCAAAGGAGTATTCTAATTTTGATTTCTCGAAGACTTTAAAATTTTGTTTTTATCTGTTTCATACTACAGGTGAGTCCAAGGGTATCCAATATCGGTTATGAGTCAAATCAAAATCAAATCTGAT